>JAAKEQ010000184.1:0-12947 GCA_014250555.1 Aspergillus oerlinghausenensis | reverse complement strand
GTTTTATAAACTTCTACTACTAGTTTATATAGAACTTTTTAGATATAGTATAGCTATTAATAGTACTAATATATAAGAGAGCCCTCTTTATATAGGGAGATAAGTAGATAAAGGCCTTTAAGCTATTAAAGAAGATATTTATAATAGCCCTAATTCTTATATAGTTTAACCCTAACTAAAGGATAGTAGTTAAAACTAATGCCTTAAACTAGGTAATAGGGGCTACTATATTATAGTATGATAATAATAATATACTAAGGCTAGTTACCTATATCTCTAGGAGGAATATACTAGCAGAGTATAACTATAAGATCTATAATAAGGAGCTACTAGCTATAGTTAATATACTTAAGGAGTAGGAATTAGAGCTAATTAGCTTACCTAAATTTAAGCTTATTATAGACTACTATAACCTTAAATACTTTAAGATAGTCTAAAGACTTAATAAACAGCAGATATATTAGTTATACTAGTTAAGTTAATTTAATTATAAGATATATTATTAGCCTAGGAAACTAGCTACTTAGTCTAATACCCTATCCTAAAGGGAATAGGACATGCTATAGGATATAGAAGATAATAGGCTTAAGGTATAAGACTACTACTTAATACTACTATAGACTATTACTAGTTAAACACATATATATATATCCCATACCTATAAAGTAGTATCTAACTAGGACATAAGGTTACTAAGTAGCTAGTATTACTATATAACCTTATCTATAGTACTAGTAAAGGGGATGCCCCTGCCACTAGAAAAGTATTAGAAGGAAGTAGAACTAAATAATACTAGCTTAAGGGAGATATAGTAAGCTATAAAGGAAGGAGCTACCTAATTCCTAAAGGAGCTATATATATAAGTATTAATTACTAAGTATTCTATATTACTAGATAGCTACTTACTATACTAGGGCTGTAAATAGGTCCCTAACTCTAAACTATTATAAATAAGGATCTTATAGGAGACCTATAACTTAGTATTAACTAGCTACCTAGGAAAGAATATATTATATATAATAATTACTTAGAACTTCTATTAGCTAGAACTCTTAGCAGATATCTAATAATTTATATAGAACTATAATAAGTATAGTACTAACTATATATAGTATAAGTAATACTAGGGACTGCTAAAGCTATTACTAATTCTAGATTATAAATAGTATAAGATTATTATTAACTTTATTATAAAGCTACCCACCTCCAACAGCTATAAGGATATTATAGTAATTAGTAATTAACTTAGAAAAGATATAATCCTAGTGCCCTATAAGTAAATAGACTCTAAAATAATAGTATAGCTATTAATTAATTAGTTTATTAGATACTATAGTATCCCTAGTATAATTATATTAGATTATAGCCTGTAGTTTATTAGCTAATTCTAGAAGTACTTCTATAAGTAGCTAGGTATTAAATAATAACTCTTAATAGCCTTTTACCTATAGATAGATAGATAGATTAAATAGATAAATACTATATTAGAGGCTTATCTATAGAACTTCTATAATTATACCTAGACTAACTAGAAGTTATTACTACCTATAGCCTAACTAGTTATTAATAATTAAGATACTATAAGTATAAGAGTTAGCCCCTTCTTCTTAGACTATAGATATAATATTAAGTCTTTAGAGATTAAGCTATTAGATTAAGAATCTACTACTCTAGATATAATATATTTACTAAAGAAGAGGGCTAAGGTAATTATTATAAAGATAAAAGAAGCTATAGATATAGCTTAGTTAGAGCTAGCTACTACCTAATAATATTAAGAGGAATATTTAAACTACTCCTACCTAGTAGCTCTATACTATATTATTAACTTAAAAGTATAGTTAGACCTATAAAATATTTAAATAGACTACCTAAGCTAGAAGCTTAATATATAATATATAAAGTTTATAGTGCTAGAAGCTATTAGATTATATACCTACTAGCTAGATATATCACTAGGTATATATAATATATTCTATATTAGCCTTCTTTAGCCTGCTATAGATAATCTATTCCTAAGCTAGTTAAATAATAACTACTAGCTATCCCCTAAGCTAGTAGATAGTAAAGCTAAATTTATGATTAAAAAAATCTTAGATAAATAAGAGAAGTAAATTAGATAAGGCTGCTATATAGAATACTTAGTTAAATAAGTAGGCTATAAGTACTTTATATAGGAGCTAGCTACAAACCTTACAGATACTATAGTACTTAATATTTAGGAGGGAAGATCTAGTAATTTTAGCTCTAGCTAAGTTGGCTAGGGAGTAATAATTTCAACCCTAGCTAGGAAGCTAAGATCTACTAATTTTAGCCCCAGCCAAAACACCTATTTTAGAAAGAAGGGGGGGGTAGTATAGCAGGTAGGGCCTACTAAGTACTTAAGCTTACTAAGCACTCACTATCTGCCTAAGGTATTAATAATCTTTAGCTCTGGCTGATATATTAGGGCTGGCTGCTAGCCACATAACACCCATAAAGTTATATCTAAACTGGACACTAGCTACTAATCACATGACCCACATACTAGCTATACCCCCTTTTTTTTGTTCAGCCACTGCAGCCCTAGCTAGATTCCTTCCTTAGTGATTTCTTACCGTCCAAACCTAGGTCATAGGTTTCTAAGGCTTCTAGCCCGTGACAATTAGAACCCTAGTACTTCTTTAGATAAGTATAAAGAGTACTTATCTTATTTTTTTTTAGGAAGTTATAATAAATAAATTAAGTATTATATCTAGTAGCTTAGTAATATATTAATAATAGACTAGAAGGGATAGTTATAACCTTATTAAAATAATCCTATACTTTAGATAGACCCTTAACTCCTTATTTTACTATAATCCTATCTTTTATATAGGCTTTAGTAGTAGGTATTTTATTCTACTAGGTATAGAAATTAGGATATAGCTTAATATTCTCTAGAAAAAAAAGTATTTAATACTATTTTTTATTTATAAGAGCTTATATAAGTATTAATAGAATAATAGTTTAAGTAAAGATAAAGGCTATAATCTTAGTAGGTATTATCTCTAAAGTATAATTATAAATAAATTATAAAACTAATAAACTTAGCCTAATTATAGATTAGCTAACTTAGGCCTTAAAGAAAGACTATATATCTAATTATATATTAAATTCTTAAAGAGTATCTAAAGATAATAGTAAAGTAAAGAATAGTATTTTTCTAATAATAATTAGAAATATCTAGCTTTATAGAGGGACTAGAAAAATTAGAAAAAAAGGAATAAGTAAAGAGTTACTAGTAGCTAAGTATTTTAGATTAAATAAATATCTAATTTTAGGTACTAAGGAATAATAATCTTACTAAACTATAAATTACTTAATAAGAGAATATAGATAAGTAAGGAATTTTATACTTATTTTATATACTAATTAAAAATAATCCTACTAAATATATACTAAATCTCTTATTAAGAGATTATATGCTAGAAAATAAAAAAAAATAAAGAAATAAAAAAGGAAAATATATATTACTAACCCTATATATAAAAGAAAAAAAAATTTAAAGAAGATAGTACTAGTAAATAAGAATAAGATATTATAATATAAATATAAATCTAAATAAGCTAATATCTTCTTTAAGAACCTAATCCTAAAGGACCTACTATAGGGGCTAGAGTATCTTTTTTTCTTTATTTAGCTTAAGAGCTATCTAGAAAAGATTAGTTAATCTATTAAATCTCTTAATAAGAGAATTATAATTATTAGTAATAAAGAGAATTATATACTATTCCTTATTATAAACCCTAAAGTTCTTCTTTTTATAGAGTTTTCCTTTACTAACTTTATATTAGTATTTTTAAGAGATATAAGCTAGGTATATATATTATTATTACTATACTATATTAGTACTACTATAAGAAACCCTTATCTCTTTAGCTTTATCTAATTTAATACCTTTTCTTTAAGATATAAAGTATACTAGCTAAGGTCTTTATTAAAGAAATTAAGCTTTAGCTCCTATCCTACCTCCTTAAGAAAGGTAATAAGTATCTTTAATATAATAAGTACTTTTTTATAGTTATCCTATATTAAATTAGTAGATTCTCTTATTATAAGATTTAATAATATATAACTAAATAGATAACCTTAGCTTCTATATAACTAATTATATTTATATTATATTTAAGGGTATTAAGTATGGATTACTTTAATAAGTAATAATAAATAAGAGTCTTAAATATCTTACTCTCTTCTATAAGAATATCCTAGACTCTCTTAGTCTCTAAAGTAGGAGTATATTTTAAAGTAGTATTTTATTAGAAATTAGAATCTACTATAAGAAATCCCTAGTTACTCTCTCTAACTACCTTAATTTCCTCCCCCTAAAGAATATTAGTAGAAATCTTATATTAAGAGATATAATTAATATACTCTAGTCTCTTTAGAATTAAACTTTACTATAAGACTAGAAAAATATTTACTAGTAAAGTTAATAATTATCTATAAAACTCTTACCTAGTTCCTATACTAGAACTAATATATATAGTTAGTAGATAGCTAGTTATACTAAGCTAGTTCCTTTTTATAAGTCTTTTTTTAGGATTATATAGATATAATTCTAATAATTAGTTTAAGCTCCTAGAGGACTTTATTTAGTAAGTTAAGCTATTTTAAAAGTTAATTAAAATCTCCTAATAAGAGATTTTTATTTTATTAAGGAAGTAGTCATACTTTTCTAGAGTAGATTAGTATCTACTAAGTAGGAAATCTTTATAATAAAGGTTTATATATATTTAAGAAGGTCTTTAGAATTATTAAAAGATTATATACTTCTAGGTATAAGTATTAAGTTCTTAAAAATATTAGATATAATTACTTAATTCTATATAAAAGATTTAAGGATAGTAGAGGTGTAAGGATTCAGAACATCCTTTGTTCTTATATATAGACTCTGTGAAGATAAGCCTAAGGGCTTACTCTATGAAGTAGTTACATGATAGAGTATATAACCCACAGAATATATTTACCCTTTATAGGAGCTGACCCCTTAGAGGGCAGTGATAATCTATATTATTAAGATATATATATATTCTTATAGCTATTATTCCTTTATACTAGTTTATAACCCTATATTATAGATCCTAGATCCTTATATTTTATTACTTAAAACCTAGAGCTAGTCTATTAGAATAAATAATACTAAAGAAATTAGTAGCTAATTAAGCCTTATAGGGAACCCCTATCTATAAGATAGTAGATAGTAAGGAAATAATATAGGGAAGTATTTACCCTATTATAGAGGAGGAAGTTATTATAGTAAAAGTAGAGGATAATCTACTTATAGATAATAAAGAAATAAGAGAGTCTATAACTAAAGTCTTTAAGATAGAGAAGGCTACTTATAAGCTTAAGATTCTAAAGGAACTTTAAGATCTATATAAATAGCTAGGGATTATCCCTTCTTATAAATACCTATAGAGTAATTCTAGATTACTTTCTATAAAGAAGTTAGATATTTAAATCTAATTACTACTAGAATCTAAGTAGTACTTAACTAAGGATTATATAATATACTATATCTTTATCACTAGCTAGGAATCTACTATAGATACTAATAACTAGGGTAAGGTAACTTATATAAGGGTTATAGTAGCCTATCTAGACTATATTCTCTCTAATCTTTAGTAAAATACTATATTAGAGATATACTATAAATAGGGCTAGGAAGGTTTCTATTAATTCCTTAAATTATAGTTAGGTAACCCTAAGAATCACTAGTAAGATATATAATTATAAATAATCTATATAAAGCCTTATAATAGTAAGGTAGAATATATCTTCTAGTAATACTAGTATAAATAATATATAGAGATAGGGGAGAATATAGAGAAGCTTAATAAGATATAGCTATACCTCTTCTTTAAGTCCTTCCCTAGATTCTTTAAATAAAAGATCTATAAACTTACTAAATTCCCTAAGACTAAGAAAGAACTAGTCTCTCTTATTATAAGGCTTTATCTAAATATTAAGTATAATACTTATAAGGATCCCTTATAAAGAAACTATAGAGGCTACTAAGGCCTAGGGGGTCTAGTAAGACCTATCTTCCTAAAAAGGGAGGAAAAGACTAGGACTACCCCTACTATAGGGTCTATAGATACTAAGAAGAAGGACTTTAAGAAGTTTAAATTATAAGATAGGAGATACTATAATTATAGAAAGCTAGAGCACCTTATAAAGGAATACTATAGCCTAAAGGCTAATTTTATAAAGATAACTTAACTAGTTATATTAGTTACTATAGAGAGGAAGAGGGGTAAGCCTCTTCTCTTATACCTAAGTCTACTCCTCTAGGCTTAGCTAGATTATAGTAAAGGACTACTAGTACTCCCTATACTAGTAGATAGTAGGAGTTAAATTAATATTATCTTTATAATTCTTATAAAGAAGGCTAGTTAGAAGCTACTCTTCTATTAAGTCTTTATAAAGATATTAACTATATAAGAAGTTAGGAATAAGGGTATAGTAGAGATAGAGATTACTCTTATAGATAATAAGAATAAGGAATATTATTTTTATAAACTTATAGTAGCCTTCCTAGATATTAGTTATATTATACTAAGGATACTATAGCTAATAAGATATAACCCTATAATACTATAGGGGTAGGGGAAGGTTATCTTCTATAAGGGTATACTTATTAAGGTTAGTATAATTACTATAGAAGAGTTTATAGAGGAGATAGATATATTAGTAATAATAATTAACCTATATCTAGATAATAAGATAACCTTATAAGATATAAGGGGGAGCTCTCTACCTAAGTAGCTAGAGGATTATATAAATATTTTCTTAAAGAAGAAGGCTATAGAGTTATCTCTATACTAGGAGGATATAGATCTAGAGATAGAACTAAAAGAGGGGAAGTATTCCTTATTTAGCCCTATTTATAATTATTTATCTACAGAACTTATAGCACTTTATAAATACTTAATAACTATACTTATAAAGAGATAGATTAGAGAATTAAAGTTATCTATAGATACTCCTATCCTATTTATAAAAAAGAAAGATAGTAGCTTATAAATCTATATAGACTACTATAGACTAAATATAATTACTTATAAGAATTACTATCTACTTCCCCTAATCTAAGAGATGATTAACTAATTTATAGAAGGGTATATCTATACCTAATTAGATCTTTATAATACCTACTACTAAATATAGATTATCTATAGCTATAAATAGAAAATAATCTTTTAGATAAAGTATAGGCTATTTAAGTACTTAGTAGTCCTCTTTAAACTAACTAATATATCTATAATATTCTAGGTCTTTATAAACTAGCTATTCTATAACTACCTAGATTAGTTCTTAGTTATCTATTTAGATAATATTATAATTTTCTCTAAGGATAAGAAGGACTATATTAAATATATTTATATAGTACTAGGGAGGCTCTATAAAATAGGCCTCTATATAAAGGTAAGTAAATATATATTTATAATAAAGAAGATTAACTTCTTAGGATATATTATTACTTTAAATAGCATGGAAATAGAGCCCTTATAGATAGATATAATCCTAAGCTAGCTAATACTAAAATTTATAAGAGAGGTCTTAGTATTCCTAGGCTTTATAAACTAGTATTATAGATTTATAAAGAGATATTTATAGATATTAGTACTCTTAATAGACCTACTATAGAAGCTTAAGCTAGGGGAGGTCTTATAGAAGTTAGGGCCTAATTTTTTACTAGAACTAGCCCTCTAGGCTTTCTAGAAGCTAAAGAAGGAGTTTATAAAATATATTATAATAATATACTTCCTAGAAACTCTATATTTATAACTAGAGACTAATTTATTAGGGAAGATACTCTATAGAATACTTTTATAGTTATATACTAATAATTAGTAGTAGCTAGTAGCCTTCTACTCTTAGAAGCTACTATCTATAGAAAGAAATTATAATATTTATAACTAAGAACTCCTTATAATAATAGAATCCTTTAGGGAATAGTAATACTATTTAGAGGGTACTTATAAAGTAGTTAAAGTTATTACTAATTATAATATACTATAATACTTTATAATAACTAAAGAGTTATTATAAAGGTAGGTTAGGTAATTATAATTCCTTATATTATTTAACTTTAAGATAGTCTATTATAAAGGGAAGAAGAACCCTATAGATATACCCTCTTAGAGAGTAGACTATATTAGAGAAGCCTATAAAGAGGATAAAGAAGGCCTTAATAAGAGAGATCTATTAATTCTATAGAGATAGCTAGTACTTATAAGAGTAGTTAATAAGATAGTAGGAACTACTATAGAGTATAGAGATACCTTATAAATAGTAGTAGATACTATAGGATATAGAGATACCTAGGGCTATAGATTAGCCTAAATACCTAAAAAGGTAGCCTAGAGACTAGTTATAGGAGAGACTAAGATATAAGTTCCTATATTAGTACCTAGAGAGGTATCTATAAAGGTAGTTATAGAGATAACTATAGAGTAGAAAGTAGAGTATACTTATACTATTATTATATATAATATAGAGGCAGTTCCTAAGGCTCTAGCCTAGGGAGAGGCTATCTATAAAGGATATACTATAGAGGGTCTATACTATAAGGACCCCTCTATAGAGATTAAGGCTATAGTACTAAGAATCCTCTATAAAGATAAGTTTACTAAGAATATCCTTAAGGATCTAGGTAACCCTGTAAAGTTCTATCTATAGAACTAGTATATAAGGGATAAGCTTAGCTAATAAAAGCTCTAAGAGAATCTTCTTTATTATAAGAAGTACCTCTATATCCTAGATAACTATAGTCTAAAATTAGGGATCCTTATAAAGCTATATAATAACCCCTTTATAGGGTACTTTATAGAGGCTAGGATATTAGAGCTAGTAAGTAGGAGATTCTAGTAGCTAGATCTTAAAATATTTATTTATAAATACTATTAAGCCTATAGTATATATTAGGGCTTATAAAGAATTTATAGTAGGTAGTAAGGTCTCCTAGAGCCCCTACCTATATCTATAGGAATCTAGGTCTAGATTATAATAGATTTTATTATAGATCTACCTATAAGCAAATTATTAGCTAGATACTTATAAGATATGTTTAATACTATTCTAGTTATTATAGATTAATTTAGTAAGATATTATACTTTATTCTTATTTAGAAAACTATTTATAATAAAGATTTAGCCTTACTACTTCTTTATAAGGTCTTCTAACTTTATAGTATCCCTAAGAAGATTATTTCTAACTAGGGTTTAGTCTTTATAAAAGGGTTCTAGGTAGAGATGATGTACTTTCTCCTAATTTATAGGGGGCTAAGTATAGCCTACTACCCCTAGACTAATAGTTAGACTAAATATCTTAATAGTATATTAGAGCAGTATCTATAAGCATATATTAACTTTAGGTAAGAAGATTAGATTAACTATCTTCTACTTATAGAGTTTATATATAATAATACTTACTAGGCTTTAATCTAGAATACCCCCTTCTGTATAGTTATAGGAGTTAACCCTTATATAATTAGGCTAGATATATATAAGGGCTTAGTAAGAGGGGCTATAGAGAAGGTTAAATAGCACCTTAAGGATATCTAAATAATCTAAAAGAAGGCTATAGAGTTATTATAGAAGGCTTAAGCCTACTAGAAGGAATACTATAATTAGAAGAGGATTATAAAAGTATTCTAGGTAGGGCAGATAGTCTAGATCTTAATAAAGAATATATTATAGATTAGACTAAGTACTAAACTAGACTAGTTAAATACTAGCCTAGTTAGAATTATTAAGTAGATTAGCAAGGTAGCCTACTATATAGACCTCCCTATAGGTCTTAAAGTATATAATATCTTCTATATATTTATACTCTATAAGTATAAGGAAATAGAGGGAGTAGACTCCTAGGAGAGATTTCCTATTTATAATACTATAAAGGCTAAATATAAATACTATCTAAAGGTAATTCTAGAATTACAGAGGTAAGGTCATACTATAGAGTATTATATATAATAGAAGGGTTATAGCCTAGAAGATAATATCTAGGAGCCTATAGTAAACTTATACTATCTAGATATCTATAAGAACTATATAAATACCCTTATAGAGGGGAGGAAAAAGGTTTATTTAATAAAATAAAAAAGAAAGAACTAAAAACTCTCTATAATATAGGCCTACTCTCTATCTCTATAATCTTAGGTATTATATAATCTCTACTACTAGGATATAAGTAGTAACTTATAGAGGATAGTAAGCTAGGCTACTATAGAGGGTCCTACTACTTAAATAAGTAGTAGTATCTTCTATAGTAAAGATAGTTATTATACTTACTACCTAACCTACTAGAGATATAGATAGGGAATAAGGTAGTGCTACTATTCTATCTATATTTACTATACTTCTTACTAGTAGGAGGCTATGCCCTAGCTCTAGTTATAAGAATAGTCTTATAGAGCTAAGTATATATAGCTAACTATCTAGGACTACTATAGCTAGCCTACTAGACTAAGTAAAGTATAGGCCTTATAACCTATGCATACTTATAGTAGGATAGGGGTTATACCCCTATCTAAGGGGGGAGCCTAGAGACCACTATAGGGTTTATATATAAGTATATAAGGAACTAAGTATCTAGGGGTAACTCTACTATCTAGATAGACTCCTAGATAGTAGTATTACCTATAGTAGCTAGCTAAGCATCCTACTAAGCCCTAGGAGTACCTATAGGAGGTAGAGGTAGCCTAATAATAAGGTTTCCCTAAAGAAGTATTAGCTAAAAGTCTCTTATAGAGTAGGAAGAAGTATAACTTACTACTATAGTAGAAGCTAACTAGATATTTATTATAGTCTAGAGAGGACTATTATAATAGTATATAGAGTATATAGATAGTAGGATAGAGCTAGGGCTAAGAGGGGTACTAATAGTAGGTAGTATAGTAGGCATAGGTAGAGGTAGTACTACTACTACTACTAGAGTAGGGGGGACTAGGGGGGTAGCTAGTATAGGTGTAGTAGGCATGATAGTAGTAATAGATATAAAGGTAGTAGTATTAGTAAAGATAGGGGTAGCTTATTATAAAGGATTAGCACTACTTATATAAGGTAAACCTATAAAGTTATAAAATACTAAGAAAACTTAAGGAAAGAGGATACTTATATTATAGTCTAGAGAAGGAGACTAAGAGATCTTATAGTTAATAAAACTCTTATAAAAGGATATTTTACTTAATAAAAAAATTCTTTTATAGGGGGGGGAGGTGAAATTCTATTTAGTCTTTATAAATAAATTAATATAAATTTATAAAAATATACTTATAAACACTAGAGAAAGTAAAATAAAAGAAAAATATTAAATTTATAATATATAATTAAAGAAACTAGAACTAGACTCTATAAATAATAACTAATATATATAATAATATAAGTATAGATAAAGCCTAGGCTTATAAGAGTCTAAAACTTATAGAGATACTTATAGAAGAAAAACTTTATAAAACTAAAGAAAAGAAAAAGAAATTTTTATAAGAGATAAGAAAGATAGGGCCTTATATAATCTTTAAAATTACTAATATAATATCTATATCTATCTATAATTCTTTAAAAATAGTAAATATCTAAAGATAAAGATATTTTAGAAAGAACCCTATAAACTATATCCTTTTATAAGGGTAATTAGAAATAAAAGATATCCTATAAGCTTTTAAAAGAGTAAATAAGAGTAAAAAAAACTCTATAAACTATAATTTAGTAGATCTTTTCCTTATCTCTAGTTTTCCTACTATAAAAGAGGGTTTTTATAGATTCTAGGGTTTTTACTAGTACTTACTATTATAAAGGCAGGCCTTAGGGACTAAGGCCTATAAGAGAGGGGGGTAGTTATAAAGATTTAGAATATTCTTTATTCTTATATATAGACTCTATAAAGATAAGCCTAAGGGCTTACTCTATAAAGTAGTTATATAATAGAGTATATAACCTATAGAATATATTTACCCTTTATAGGAGCTGACCCCTTAGAGGGTAGTAATAATCTATATTATTAAGGTATATATATGTTCTTATAGCTATTATTCCTTCATACTAGTTCATAACCCCATATTACAGATCCTGGATCCTTATAAGAGGCTACTATAGGGTATTTAAAGTTTATTTAAATTTAAAATATAATATACTTAAGTATCTCTTAGACTTTAGTACTAATCTAATACTTTTTAACTAGAGTTAACCTATAATATAATTAGTTAAAGTATATATTAGAATCTAATAATAAGAGATTTACTATAGCTTAAACTACTCTTTATTATTAATAAGTTTCTTAAAGATATATAGATATTAGTCCTCTAATAGCTTCTCTAAGAACTTTAGATAGTAGTAATAAAATATATATTTATTAATTTTAATATCTACTTCTAGTACTAGCTACTAGTTAGGGTTATTATCTATATCTAGTAGTAGTTAGATAAAATTAGAAATAGTATAACTAGTAAAATCTATCTATTTAAGATAAAATAATATCTATATATATAATTTTTAATAGTATCTTTATTTATTAAGCTTTATAATTTAGCACTAGTTATTTAATATAAGTAAAGTAAATTTATCTCTAAAGATATTATTATAAAGCCTTCTAAATTAGGTAAAGTATAGTAAATAAATCTAATATTAAGAGAATTAATATCTACTTACTAAATATTTTAGCTTATACTTATAAAGTCTAATTTATAGTTAATAATTATATTTATATAGCTAAGTAATATAGAGCTTTAACTATATCTTATTAAAATATAATATTTTAACTTATTCTAGAACTTAGTATATCTTATTAAGCTTATAACTCTATAAACTAACTTTAAATCTATACTAAAGATAGCTTTTAACTATTTTATAAAATATAAGAGAGATAAGTTATAGATTTTATAATCTATAGGTATACTTTCTATACTTTTAATAATTAT
>JAAKEQ010000183.1:0-13076 GCA_014250555.1 Aspergillus oerlinghausenensis | reverse complement strand
GCTATTTAAATATATTTACTATAGATAAGATAATAAGATTAAATCACTATATAATAGTATTTACTAAAAATAAGTAACACACTAGTTAGTAATAATATTACTAACCCATACTAATAAAAATAGTAGAGTAATAATAATATCTACTATCTAACCTAACTAATAAGGAGATGCAGTTTGCATAATAAAAAGAGATGTTATAATTAACCTCTGGCTGCAGGGATGCAGCACATGAAGGGGGGAGATAACTATTAGGCATAGAAGACCTGTATATAGCTGTTGAAAATAAGAAATACTAGTTCAATTCGCCAACTACTAGTAATTTATATGGCTAATTAAAACTTAAATAAAGGTCTAATTTCTCTAAATAAATGACTATCTAGCTGCTATTTATGCCTTTAATTTTAGCCCCTTTTCTGGTTATCTGAATAGCTAAACATTACTAAATATAAGGTAGAAATAACTTAAATTACTTCTAAATAGAGCAAGTAGTCATATAATTCAATACACCCCCCCAGCTAAGCTACTTAGATAAAGCTACATAATCCATAGCTATTAAAGCTATATTTATCTCCTAATAAGGTAAATTATATTAAATTAATAGCATTAGATAGGTTAAAGCTTAATCTCTACCTCCTAATTAGCTAATAAGCCTAACCATCTAGTAAAAGTCATTATGTCTGCTCTTTAGTAATATCTTTATTAAGCTATTAGCCAGTATATAATTAGTCTTAATCTATTTAACTAAGATATAACCTAATTAGACCTCTTACTAAAGCTAGTGCTAGTGTATATTAATATAGTATAACTTTATATAAATTATAGGTTCTTTACTATATAGTAGCCCTACTGTTTAGTAATTATTATATAGAATAGATATCTTATGCTCTGGATTAAATCTAATATCTAGGAATAGTTATTTCTACTAATAGATATTCTTTATAACTTCTAAAAGGGTAAGTAATTCTACCTTAGTAGTAGAAGTAGTAATAGTCTATTACTTCCCTATATACTAATCTATAGTAGTACTAAATAGCTTTATAAGGTATCCTTTACTACTACTATAATCTAATTAGTCACTATAGGTAGTATTACTTATAATAATAAAGATATTCCCCTTTAAATTACCTCTATATTCTAATATATAGTCCTTTATTAAAGTAAGATATAGAATGATCTAATTAGCTGCATTAAAATAGGCTGGTCTAGGATTTAATAGATATCTTAATAGATCTAATATTATCTTAGTAATATCTAAGTAAGTAATCACTGCAGCATAAAGGATTAATCTGATTTTAGATTAATAGTAGTATATCTCACTAGGTGTAGCCTTTCTATCATAGGGGTGTAGCTAATCTATTATTATAGGTATTCACACCTTCTAATTAGTTAAATCTAAATAATATCTTATAATAATCTTCTTAATATATACCTATTAGCTAAGCTATAGCTTTCTCTTTACTTAATCTCTAGTAATCTTAATATTTAGGAAGCTCTCTCCCTTGCCTAGATTATAGAATTTATATTATTCTTATAGTTTTAGAATTAGATTATTAGTATACTTCTTACTTTTATAATAGTAAAGAAATAGTATGTTATCTATAAATACTAAGATAATAGTTTTATTATCTATATAAAGGCATAAGTTAGTATTAATTCTCTATAATCCTATCTCTCTAAGTACTTTTAAAATATCTTTCTACTAGAGGCATAGTATCCTATATAGGCCATAGAGGGCTCTCTTTAATAGGTAAATATAGCTATATTTAGAGAATCCTTCTACTATTCTAGTATAGACCTCCTTATCTAGCTCACTATTAATAAAGGTATTAATAGTATTAATTTACTATATATTAAGATTAAATACTACTATAATAGCTATTAATGTCTGAAATATTTATATAGTAAGAGTAGTAGCTAAAGTATTATTATATATTATCTACTACATGTCCCCTTATATATAGATTTATACTTTTACCTTAATTAGATAGCCTTCTTAATTAAATTTATAGGTAAAAACTTATTATAGTAGAATAATCTACTTATCTCTAGGTATTCTAACCTTCTGGAAAGTCCCTTAAGCTAATAATATATTATATTCTAACTCTATAGCAGCTTTAAAGAGTTCCTTTAATAGGTACTTCTATATCTCCCTCTAGCTATTAGGTGCAGGGGGTATTTTATCTTAATAAAGTTACTTCTTTATTACTATATCTCTTAGGCTATTATTAAATACTATAAATACTAAATAGAATTACTATAGGCTATCTATCTAAATAGCTATAAATCTATAGGCTTTTAGCACTTAATATTCCTATTTTTCTTTAATAATATTATCTAGTAAAAGATTAGTACTTACACTATGCTTTAGCTTCTATAGGATATTATTAACATCATCTAGCTTAATGCTCAGTCTATTAACTTCCTTAAATAGCTATTTTAAAGGTGAATCTTCTGCCTCTAATTAATCTAGGGACTTAGGTAGTGTATCTATAAGCTATATAGGCGTCTCAGGCTCTAGCAAATCATTAATTCTTATTAGGGATCTCAGAGTCATTAAATCTAGTTATATTAGCTGCTCTCTCTGTAGGCTATTAATCCAGCCTCTAGGGATTCTAGCATCTTGCAGGCTTGCTACTAAATTATTATTTTACTTAATAGATTTAATAGGTTCATCTCTCTGGATAGATCTTCCTAGGGTAGTATTAGGAGTTAGAGGTGCTATATTTACTTTCACTTTAAGATTTACTTTAGGATTTACTTTGGGTGATTCTGCTGCCTAACTGCCTTCTCTATTAGGTATAATATTATTACTTATAGTCTTACTTACTTTATTAATTACTATATTCACCCCCTAAGCTTTAACCTTATCTAACTTATTATCTATACTCCCTACTAAGCTAGGTAAATCATTAATATCTAGCATATTATTAATTTCAACAGGCAACTCTAGAAGATCTAATATCTTAATTACTTCAGCATGGAACAGCTGATCTAGATTAAATATAATGTCTTTATTAAATATTATATCTTACTTATTAGTAATTATTCTAGTTACTAGATTCCATATCTTCTATATATTAGATGCTATATAGCTGATAAGATAGCCTACCTAGGCACACAGATCCAGCTTCTTTAACCTTGGAATCTTATAGTGCCTAATATAAGCTCTGCATCTATAGACACACAGATTTGCTAATAATGGCTTCTTACTATAAAGCTTCTTATATAGCATGATCTAGATCTATTTTATCTGACCATTCTCCTCCACTGCCTCTCTATATAGATATTAATTTTGTAAATAAATAGCAGCATTAAATATATGTAGCTATAGCTTCTCTAGTAATCTTATACTAATATATATACTATAGGCTATTTTAATAATTATCTTGCTAGAATATTTAATTAGGCCCTTCTACTTATTAATATAATATATTAAATAGTAGATCTTAGTGCCTTTAGACTTTATAGTATAGATATATTTATTTCTAAGTATTAGCTCCTAATTAGAAAATATCTTTTTTAGTATAAGGCTAAATTATGTTTTAACTTATTAGATAAATTACTTTATGAGGCTATTAAGCTAATCTTTATCTAGATAAGTATAGATTACATGCTATCTAGTTAATTTATAAATAAAATGTATTACCTATTAATCTCTATTATAGGTAATTAGTAATAGAATTAAATTAAAATAAATACTTTTAAATAGCTCTATAGACCTCTCCCTAGGGGTCTAAGATATCTACTTTATAGCCTTTACTAATCTATATATCTTATAGATTAATTTCTTATAGCTTAATACTTTAGTACTTATTATAGCCTCCTCTAGGTGCTATATAGCCTTATCTCCTAGGTATATAAGCTATTAATACTATTATTTAGTAGTTATAGCTGTCTTATAGGGCTTCTCTAAATATTAATTTATTATAAAGATATTTAATATTAGATTATATTTTATAATATTTATATTATGCCTTAATTCTATTTAATATATTAGCTTTCTGTTACTATCTTTAATAATACTAAGATATTAATTATAATAATATCCATGCATTCTTATCTAAAAGGTTAAGAGGAGGTTTATATAGTAGTTAGGTATATAAGCTATTTAGCTAAGTTTTAAGATATATAGCTCCTAATTTATTCTAATTACTTATAGATTAACTCTTCTATATCTATAGATTTTTACTTCTATCATCCTAAAATATATATACTCTCCTTCCACTGGCTTATAGGTAAGAAATTAAGTTTAATTATTATAGATATTAAGATCTACTCCTAAATTAATAATCTAGCTATCTTATAGTGTATATATACCTCCTTCTATTAAAAATAGTGCTAGATTAATATAATAAATACTTATTACTATCTTAGATACTTCCTAATTACTATTAGCTTACTTAATTACTTTATCTATTATATGCTTTACCTTTAGGTTTTACTTAAGCTTCTTAAATTATTCTATAATATCTAGATTTAGCTTCTAGTCCTTTAGCCTTACTAAATTAACTATATATAAGTACTTATTAAAAAGATGCTTCTCTCTATATAAGTAATTATCTTACTTATTTTATTTACTTCTATAATTTTAATTAGCTAAATCAGAATTTAATTAAGGGGAGGATTATCCTTTAAATATAGTAAAGATACTCTTCTATTCTTATTAACTAAGGCTTTCCTAATACCTTTAATAATACCTGATCTTATTAAATATATTTAGCTTATTATCCTCTAGTAGTTAATCTAATTAAATACTTATATATTAAGGCTTAATCTTCTTTAATACTATAAGAAAGTACCTAGTACCTATATATCTAGTATATTATATTATTCTTAGCTTAATATATATGCTTAGCATCTTCTCCTACTTACTTAGCTAGCTTAATATATTCTAATTAGCTAGCTTATTACTAAGCTTCTAATATTTCTCCTTAATTTAGTTTATTCTTATTTTAATAGAAGGCTTTATATTAGCTTTAAGCTTTTAATATTAGTTAACCTTATTATCTAATTAGCTAGTTAGCTACTAGAGATGCTCTCTAGCTATTATTTACTTTATAGTAGACTATATAACTACTAGGCCTTAATAATTAAGTTAATATTAATCTCTTTCTTCCTTATAGATTAAAAATTCTTAATTATATAATAATATTTTAGCTTTAGTAATCTTTACTAAGGCCTTTAGGGTGGCTTTAGCTATTAATAAGCTATCTAATTAGCTTACTTTACTTATCTAGGACCTCTCTAAGGCCTGCTAGGGTTCTATAGATTTTATTCTAGCCTACTAATTAGCTAGAGTTAATAGATAAATTAGTTAAATTAGTAAAATAGGGTAAGGCCTCTTCTTCTAGAGTATATTAAGCACTCTATAGCTTCTTACTAGACTAGTTATATATAAATCCTAAGTCTACTAATTATTAGGCTTCTCTAGCATAATAGAGACCTTTATAGTAGGCTTAATTAGTTTAGTATAATAGTTATCTATGTTACTTTAGGGTGATAGTAGTGTTAATATATCTTTAATTCTTCCTAATTAGGTAAGTTAATTCTACTAAGATATCTTACTAATACTATGAGATAGAGCTCTCTAATATATAAGCCTTAGAAGAATAATAGTAGTGGTTAATCTGTGTATCTTAAGGGTAATCTAGGCTTATAACTATTAAAAATAAGAAATACTAGTTTAATTTGCTAACTACTAGTAATTTATATAGCTAATTAAAACTTAAATAAAGGTCTAATTTCTCTAAATAAATGACTATCTAGCTGCTATTTATACCTTTGATTTTAGCCCCTTTTCTAGTTATCTGAATAGCTGAACATTGCTAAATATGAGGCGGAAATAACTCAAATCACTTCTAAATAGGGCAAGCGGTCATATAATTCAATAATAGCGAACTGCAAGGGGTCATGTGGGTAGCACGTGACCCACAAAGATATCATCTCCACTGAGGTGCGAGAGATGCTCGCACCTCAGTGATTAGTTCAACTATGAAGACATTGCTACTACCACACTATCTACCATTCGATAGAGAGCATTCTATAGGTGCTCTCACATGCATCTAATAAGCTATAATAGATGTTGTCTAATATTTATGAATTTCTTAGCTAGCAAACCTAGTATTAACCTTATGTCTGTATTTAGACCTAAGTTAATAAGAGCTGGTTGTATTACCCCTATAGCCATGCCCTTATCCCACCAGCTATATATACTTACTAGATTAGCTGTAAGACCCTTTCTAAAGCCCTAATCCTAATTATGCTATATTCCTATAATTAAATATATTATATAAGCCCTGTGGGTTAGGTAGCCTCTATAAAATTATTTATTAGGGTGGCTATATATTTCTAGATAGTCTAAACTCATCTAACTAGTAATATAATACACTAGTATTAGAAATAATATTAGCCTTTACTCTTTATTATTATATAGAGTTAGGGTGATGAGGTATACTATAAGATTAAGTTAAAGGGCCTACTATAAGATTAAAAACTATATTATATCTAACTATCTATTATCTATTCCTCTATTAAATAAGATATAGAAGTTATAAATAGCTACTTCCTTAGTTATAATATCCTTAAGTAACTTTTTACTATTATTATCTCTACTCTACTTCTAATAATTAAAGAGACTATTAATTTAAAAGACTCTAGTAGTATTAAAGTTCTCTAGAATTATTATATCTAAATTAGATAAGAGTTTATAAATTCTCTCTCTAGTAATAATAGATAGATTAAAACTTATACTTTATATAGCTAGGATATAAAAGACTTCTTCCTTCTTAGAGGTTCTTATTTTAATATTTTTTAGGGTCTTAGCCCCTATAAACCAGCTATATAATTTAGTAGTCTCTTATAAAGTTATATAATTCTCTTCTAGTTTAATACACCTTTTTATATATACCTATAAAATATTAGAGGGAAGGTTTATCTTTAACTTTATAGTACTACTAATAAGCTAAAGATATTTTATATATATCTAAAGGCCTTCTATTTCTTAAGCTTTCTTTAAGAATATAACTATAAGGTTTTAGCTTAGTTCTGAAGCTAAATAGTATAAGATTCTTATTATAAGTCTATCTAACTTATCTTAATAGGTGCACTCCTTAATAATTTACTAATCTTTTATAGTAACTCTATCTTTTATATCTATAAGGGCCTATTATAATATTTTTCTAGCTAAAGAGGTAGTGTCTATATTAGATATAGGCTATCTATATAATTTATCTAATTATATCCTTTTCTTTACTATAGGCTTATTTAGTACTTTCTTTAACTTATTATTATCTAAAACTTATAGCTGTTCCATAATAGGCAGTAGGGGCTTATTAAACTATCTAAGTATAGCTAAACTAGTTAGATTCTAAAGTAGTAAGCTATTATTATCTTTATTATTTAAGATAATTAAGCCATGCTAATTAAGTTTTATACTAATTTTTATAAGTTCCTTATTAGTAAGCTAAGTATCTTTAGGAGGTTTCTCTACTATCTTTTTAAAATCTTATAGTATAGTATACACCCCTTCTCTAGATCCCCTTTTTATATTAAGAATCTTATTAAGGGTATACTAGTTTACTCTCTATACTACTATCTTAGTTATAATCCTTTTAGTAAGTATAGCTAAGTTATGTATAAAGTAATATCTAGTACTAATATAAGTTAGGTACTTTATAATCTCCTAGCCCTAATAAGACTTAATTATCTTCTAGTAATTATTTATCTATTTAGCTATTTCTTTAGATATTTTTATAGCTTTTTTAACCTACTCTTATAACTCCTTATCTTTTATCTTATATTATTTAAATCTATTAACTTCTTTAATAGTCTCTTATACTATATAGACCTATACTTCTAATACCTCTTTCTATAATATTACCTATTTACCTAAATTATAGTATAGCTTATAGTATTCTTTAGGCATCTTATATAAGTCTAACTTTTCTTAAAACTCCTATAGGGCCTTATCTATATAGAGAAACTAGTTCTTAATAAATACTTAGCTTAAAGTATAGATACTTTTTATTATTAGAAGGGCTCTAGCTTTACTAAAAATAATATCATCCTCTACTTCCTAGTCTAAAGTATTTTCTAAAGTATTTCTAGTATTTTACTTTACTTTCTTACTCTTTTTAGTAGCTAGTAGTACCTTATACTTATAGAAACTATTATTTATAGTAGATATAACTTTATAATATATTATTAATAGTGAACTTTAGTAAGATAGAAAGAAGAAATTAGAGGGATATAAGAATAGAAGAGAAAAATAGAAAATTTATATCTTATATAAAGTAATTAAGGGAGTGCTTAATATATTACTACTAAATAATAAGATTATATAATATAGAATAATAGAAAATTATATAATATTAGCTACTAGTGCTTAGTAAGGCTGAAGATAATCTTTTAGGAAGAATTAAAGTCTAAGATTTAAATATCTCTTCCCTAATTTATAGCTATTACTCTCATTAGTAATAAGGCTTTAAATTACTTAGTATAGAGGAAGTAAAAGAAAGTAAAGAGATAAATAAAAAGTAAGTAAGAGCCCTTATAAATATAGGGTTACCTATAGAAACCTTATTAAATTAAAATCTAATAAAGAAGATAGTAAAAGGAAAGTATTAAAGATATCTATAGATACTATATATATATATATATAATAGTAAAATAGATAAGAGAGTTAATTTATTATTAGTAGGGAAATAATTACTATAAATAGTAATTTATTAGGTATAGAATCTTTATCTAATTAAGGCTTTTTATCTAATTCTCTTTTAGCTACTTCTATTTTAAAGGGATTAAAGATAGAATTAACCTTATCTAAAACCTTAGTTTACTTTAATATCACCTTGCTAGATTATTTAGAGATAAAGAACTATCTTAAACCTTAATTTACTTTAATATCACCTTACTAGATTATTTAGAGATAAAGAACTATCTTAAACCTTAATTTACTTTAATATCACCTTACTATTATTTAGAGATAAAGAACTATCTTAAACCTTAATTTGCTTTAATATCACCTCACTAGATTATTTAGAGATAAAGAACTATCTTAAATCTTAATTTACTTTAATATTACCTTACTATTATTTAGAGATAAAGAACTATTTTAACTAATTCCCTAGGAATTATTATTTAGAATATTATGCTATTAAGTTCTTTAGATAAGTATAAAGTTTCTAGCTTACTATTATAAAGGAGAACTAAGTTACTATCTACTAAATCCTCTATATATAACTAATTATAGCTACTAAAAGCCTTAATCTATACCTAATAATATATAATAATATTAATAAATAACTAGGCTTTATATATATTTTAATAGGGTGGTTAATCTATAATTATAATCTTAGTCTTTTTTATTATCTCCTATTATAGTTATAATAGTAGCCTATAATGTTGAGAGCTAATACTAAGAATTAGGACTTAGTTCCTAGGATAGTAAGACCTAATACTATATAGTATCTAGTCTAGATTAACTATCTAAAAAAAATTATTAAATATTAGGTCTAAAGGGTGTTATTCCTATTAGATAGCTTATAGTATTTTAATCCACCCAGAGAACTATAGGGATATATTATACTTATCTATTTTTCTTACTTACTAAACTCCTGTCCTATCTAGATACTAGTTCTTTATTTACTTTCTACTTAAAAGTAGTATCTTCTATAGATATTACTTCCTTACCTTCTTTAAACCTACTTAGAGCTTATATCTACCTTAGATATAAGTTACCCTAATTAGCAACACCTTATATCTATATATAATATAATAATACCCTCTCTGTGTATTAATACTACTAATATAGATATATTATTAGTAATTAATTATAATTTTATAGTAGTAGTTAATATAAAATATTTATATTATTTAGAATTTAATAGCTATAACTTTCTATTCTTTATTAAAAGTAAAATCCTTATTAGTTACCTAGTAATTAGGACCTTTATTTTAGATATTAATCTTATCTATCTCTATAATATTACTAAAGCCTTCCTAACTCTAAGCCTCTATAGGTGCTTAAAGTTATTCTAATATAGGATCTTTACTAGAGGTAATATATTCTTAAATATACCTATATAATTAAAGATAGGCTTACTTATATATTTAGCTACTATTAGATAGCTACTATAAATTATTAATAATAAGAGGATAGCTAAGCCTTTAAAGCTTATTCTAATACTAGTCCTTTATTAATTATAGTAAGTAGTTATTAACATCTTTAGATTATTAGTAAATTAATTAGTAATATTTTAATATATACTTATTATATAAAGAGGTTCTTTCCTAAAGATCTCTTAAGATAGATATATTAAGTTCTAAGCTATAGTCCTAAATATTATTACCTAGCTAGTAATATAGTATAATAAGTTATCTAGAAATATAGTTAGGTTACTAAGGTTAGTAGTAAATTATATAGGAATTCTATAAGTAGATAAATCTATAGATCTCTAAGTAAAGTATAGGTATATAGATTACTAAAAGAGTAATATAATTAGCTAAGGAGTCCTTTCTAAAATTATCCTTTCCTAATAACTTAATAAAGTAGTCCTAGAATCTTACTTAGATAAAAGTTATAATTTATCTTTAATTTATATTAATATACCTACTAGAGAAATAGAATAGACTTTATTAACTAACCCTACTATACCTTAATCTACTGGTTTATAGTACTTATTTTATATTAAAAGTAACCCCTAAAGGATGTATCTAGTTAAATCTTTTAGATAAAGGTATAGTAAGTAGATATAATAAGAGGTATCTTAATACCTCTATTAGTATATAAGATCTATGGTAAGATATGCTATATATATAAAGTATTAAGATATTATTAAAGGACACTAATAGCTATATAATTTAAGATACTAATATATATCTAGATAATATAGCAAGAGTATGTATTAATAGTAACATAGATATCTATACCCTAGAACTATAGCTTATAGTATTCATTAATTAACTAGAGGTAATTAGGCCTAGGGATAATATATTTACTATAATATTATTAAAGATTATTTAGTTAGTAGGTAACTCTATTAGGATCTAGCTTTTATACTATAGTAAAGAGTTAATTACTATTAAAGTTAGTAATATAATATTATACTTAATATAATAATTATAGAAATAGATATACTAAGAAGTAAGATGCTAATTATTCCTAAAATATATATATAATAGGCTATAGCCTAACCCTTTAATCCTTCTATTATCTAGCTCCTTCTATATAATAGCTAAAGTTACCTAGTTAGCCTCCTCTTAGTTCTATAGATTAATTTATCTTAGGAGACCTATCTATTAATAAAGCTTAATAAAGCCTTTAGTACTAATTTAATACCCTTCTTTCTATAGAATTATTATAATATTCTTATCTAATAAACAGCACTGGTAAAATAATACTATAATTCTAGTATAGATAACTAAATTATCTTTAAGCCTTAGATTTCTTTAGACACCCTATTATAGAAGCTAGTATTTAATAATCTTCCTATTTATAGATACATCATATCTGTCCTATAAATAGGTAGATATATAAGATAATATAATTTATTTCCTTACTATCTTAATAATCTCATTCTTATAAGGTTCTAGGTTAATTATCTAATAAACCATCTTTATTATAAAATAAAGTTAGTTAACTATAAAATTAAAAAGTTAATATAGGTGGTAGGAAAGGGTGGTTTTATTACTAAGCTACTTATAATATTAGTTATAATTAGCTATACCTAAATAATACTAGTATAAATAACTAATATGTATAGAATCTATACTATATATAATTCTTATTATAAAGTAGATAAATTAATTAAAGGATTAGGACTATTAGACTAGCTTTTCTATATTTAACTAAGGCTTAGGGCATATTTTAACTAAAATAAAACTATATAGATAAGATTATAATAATTAGTAGCTTAAAGAAATTATTTAAGATAGCTAATATCCTTCTAGAATCTAGGCAGTGCCTAAGTTACTATCCCTATTCCTCTATTTTAGATTCTTTTCTTTACTCTTAAAATACTATAGATACCTTTTTGCCCTAGATAGCCTAAGTATAGGTATAATTTAGATAATATAAATAATAATACCTATCCCTAGTATAGTAAGGCAAACCTAAATAAGTATTAGGTTATTAAACTTAATTTAGATATTAAAGTTATTAGTAGTCTACTAGTAATATTTACTTAGGAGGTTATAGAGTCTACTCTAGAGAATCTACTTCTAGTATATAGAATACTACTAGATAGAACTAGTAGCCTTATAAGGATATATTAGAGGAATATCTAGGAGATTACTCCTACTTAACTAAATACTAGATATCTACCTCTTAGCTTTTATAGTAGATAACTAATATAGAGTAAAAAGGATAAAGATAAAATAAAATAGTTTTAGGAGATTTTATTTAAAGTCTAGATAGGTATAATCTATAATAACTATAGTAGAAAATATTAGGATTAGAAACTTATTAATAATAAGTATAAGCTTAACCTAGTATTATTTTATATAATAATCTAATAAGCCTTAATATTATTTAGTATATATATTCTACCTAATTAGTTCTTTAAAGATAAGGATGACTTCCTTAATAGCCTTATTAATAAATATAGGGAATTTATAGAATAGTATATATAGAAAGCTAAGAAAGTTATTATTTTACTTATATTCTAGGTAAAATAAGGTCCTAAGTACCTTAAGGTAAGTATCTAGAAAGGAATACTTAATAATATCCTTCCTAGGTACTTTTACTAGGGAAGAGTCCTACAGGACTTAAAGAAAAGAATAAAGAAGCCTAATTAAAATAAATCTTTTAATATATATATTTATATAGTAAATTATAAGCTAGCTACTAATATAGAAGAGAAGGTACTAAAGATAAAGAGAAAGATAGTTAAGAAGAAGCTAGTTATTAAAAAGGAACTAGTTATTAAAAAGAAACTAGTTATTAAGAAGGAACTAGTTATTAAGAAGAAATTAGTTATTAAAAAGAAACTAGTTATTAAGAAGTAGGCTGGCCGCGTGGGAGGGAATTCCCATGGGAAATTCCCTCCCTTTGGGAAATGGGTATCCCATATTAATTT
>JAAKEQ010000182.1:0-13461 GCA_014250555.1 Aspergillus oerlinghausenensis | reverse complement strand
CTCAGCCTAAAATGGGAGGGGAACCTAGAGTGGGATTTCCCATTCCCTTCCCTTCCCTTCCCAACGGCCAGCCTACTTATAACTACTATTTTAACTTGTTAAGCACCCTTAGTTTAGTGCCCTTATTAAGATAGCCTAGCTTATACCATCCTTATCTAAAATCCCTTCTATATATATAGTCTGATATCACCTTTAAGAGATAGTTAAAGAATAATAGCAGAATCTTCTTTATAAGCTTTCTATAGGTACTAAGCTCTTTATTATATTAGATTACTAGACCTTACCTTTTTACTAGGCTTTTATGGCTATTATAGGCTACTTTATTAATAAGGATTAGAATTATTATAAGATCTTACTTATCTTTAAACCACTTTATAGCATATATATAGGAGTTAATCTAAGCTTAGTTCTCCTTAACCTACTTTAAAAGTATGGGATTAAGAACTAGGTCTTAACTATTACTACTAATAATATATCTAATAACTCTATATTAGTAGAGAGTATCTAGAACTCTCTTTAGTTACTTAAGCTACTAAACTAGATACTAATTATTTATATACTATATATAGTATATATTATTTAAATTAGTTTAAAAGAGCTTCTTAGTAGGATAAAAGTAAATCTAAGGAATAAAAGAGAAGAGATAGAATAGACTAAGGAAGAAGAATAGGGCTTAGTAAGAGAATTAAGAAATTATATATACTCTTAATAAGATAAGCTACCCTCTTTAATATTACCTTAGTTTATACTTATAATATATTAGGTTTAGTAGCTTATAGTCTATATTAATAAGAGCCCCTAATACTAAGAGGCCTTCCAGAACCTTTAGATAATAGAACTAAAGCTTATACTAATATAGGATGTCAGGACCTACTAGAATTTAATATATCTAATACTCTAGTATGCTAAACAGCTATAATCTATTTTTAATAGGTTCTATATATAATATAGTTACCATGATCTATAGCTAAGCTAGAAGGAATAGTAATAGATTAATTATCTTCTTATAATTACTTAGCTATTCTTTATGTTTATAACTACCCTCTTAAAGACTAAGGATATTACTATCTATACTATCTTTAGTATCTATAATAAACTTTTTAGTTATTTAGAAAGATCTATAGCATAGCTTATATAAAAGAAGGTTAACTAGAAGGTAGTAAAACTATCTACCCTAAAGTAAGCTAAGTTAAAGCTATTAGAGTATTATAGTATAACTAATAATATCTATAATAATCTATAATAATCTATATATAATTAGTATAATCCTAATGCTATAAAATAAGCTTTACTTCTTTTCTACTAAAGAGTAGGAGCTATGCTAGTATATATAATATTATAAAAGTCTTAAGGATTACCTTATGCCCTACTAATAGTAATATTTAGATATAAACCCTATATCTAATAGCCACTCTTTGGTAGATTAGATCTCTGATATTAATATGCTTATTATATTAGCTACATCCTTTTAGCTATAGATAAATACTTATAGTAAGCTTATATAGTATCTTAGAAGTAGTATGCTACCCTCTCTAATCTCTTATATCTCTTTTACTTATTATATTTCTAGGTACTTATCTAATTAATCTATAGCTTTTCTAGAAGGACTAATAGTATAAATATCCTATCCTTATAAGCCTAGTATAAGATATTCTTATAACTCCTACTACTAGTTCTAATATTAAATAACTATTTAACTTAGCTTATAATATATATTACTACTATTAAGGCTCTCTAAAGCCTAATATAATTAAGGATCTTATAATATCTATATATATTAAGATTTAATATTAAATCAGAGTAGCTAACCTTTATTAATAAATACCTTATAGCCCAGGAGATTTAAGTAGTAAGAGAAGAATAAGATACTTATAAGATAGTAGATAATAGCTTAATATATATATTAGGAAGTATATAGGGATACTCCTATTATATCTATAAGGTATATAAAAGGAGAGCTAGAGAATAGGATAGCTATATTAATTAATAATAACCTTCTAGCCTATTAGCCTATATTAATAACTATAGAAGGTTAGAAATATAGCATGAATAGGTTTATAGCAATATAGAGTAGATATCTAATAATACTAACTTATGTCTAAGGGCTGATTAGACTGTGATGGCTAAGGTAATATAGGTAGATAAGGTGAATTATAATCTATACAGACATCACACTAGTAAATCTTAATAGAAGGGAAATAAGTCTAATAGAAATAAGAATAATAAAGATGCTGCTAGTAGTAATCCTATATAAACTTATAGCATCTATAATGCTTATATACACCCAGGGATACTGTCTACTTAGAGGTGTAATATCTTAAGTTATCTTAATATAATAGTGAGGCTATATTAGGAGTAAACTACTGCCATGGTTGTTGCAACTATTATGGTGGGCCATAGTATGCAGACTGCCTAAGAAACTGTGGCATCTGCTGCTGATTCTGAAGTTGAGTCATTCCAATGGTTATATAGAATACTACAGACCTAGAGGGTGAAGTAGGTCACAACTGAGTGTAGCAAGCATCAGATAGACTTGTGGTAGTTTAACACCATTATTCGAAACACACCACTGACCCAATCAGTCATCTTTGAGATGGCGCTGAATGGTGAATTAGGATTAGGGATAAGAGATACATTCCATTGCCTGCAGGATATTCTACTTAGGTGTTATGTAGGAACAGGTTTAGTTAAGCTCTTGTTATTAAACCAAGCCAGTCCCATCTCACAAATCGAGCCGCCCCTTCTTCCACCTATACACAGCCTCTGCTACCTTCAAGTGCTCAATTTTCCAACTAGCTTGAAAATGATACGACAGGACTACTTAGGAAGATGACATCACGACATTGAGTCCACTGGTATCCAGGAGACAACCACAGAACCAAGGCTTCCAGGGGACTCTTAACGATTTCTTCTGCTCTCGCACTCGTTCTAAGCCTGGTGATAGATGTGCTTGGTTGTGATATGATTCCTATTCTCATCCTCAAATACAGTAGTGAAGTGATCACAGTTATCATTATTGCTCGGGTGTTCCATTTCACTAAATTAAGGGTTTTTAGTATTTTGGCCCGTGCAGCTGCCAATAAACAGTGTATCACTTACACCAAGATAGCATGGGTAGCACCAGCAGGGATATCACTCTTTTCTACTGCTTGACTAAAATCTTCCTGGATATTTTAGGCAAGGAGGGTGCACCTCCAGGATGTAGTTTTAGTCACATACTTAATGGCCAAGGGTTTTCCATTTTTAATAATATTCTTGATAAAGGTGCTCTTAAAAATTTTGTTAGGCGCCATCTAGTAGGCTAAGTAAAACTAAATAGAGAGAGGTAGTAAAGTAACTGTTTACTATAGATCTGACTTTCCTAGTAGAGGCCATGATTCAAGCAGATGTGTCTATTTATAGATAACTCCTTTGTTTAGTAACTGTAGAAAAACTTAGTAGGATGAGAAATAGCAGTGAGAAATGATGATGAGAAATGATGATGAGAAATGATGATGAGAAATGATGATGAGAAATGATGGTGAGAAGTGATGGTGAGAAATGATGGCGAGACATTAGTAGAATACCTAGTAGAATAGAGGAATTAAAGTGGAGAGGGAATGATAAGAATGATTGGGGTAATGAGCAGCTGTGCCACTAATAAGGCTATGCCTAATGCGGCAACCTTCACAATTAAAAGCAACTGTTATTATGTCTTGTAATAATTGAAGCTCCAGACAACCAATAATCTACTAAAATTCCCATAATGTGTTCCTACTACTTCCTTTCAAGAACTAAGATTTATTCATATCCCCTTCTTGCCTGTACTCACAGACTTTAAGTAACTAGACTTAGAATATCTTTAATCCTTGTTAGTAGCTTAGGTCATATTTATATGCATAATAAGGTGCTTAAAGCTTATCTAAGGAGACTAGAACTTAATATCTACCTTATATAGTAAGTCTTAATAACCTTACTAGTTACTCCTAACTAGATACTAACTATATAGTAATAGAACTAGTTATAAGAGCTAATCCTTTGTTCTAAAGCCTATTTCTAAGTTAATATTTAAATACTCCTTGAGCCTTAAACAGGAGTTTCTAGATACCAGTTAACTTTAAACCCATGTTAATATAAATAAAGATAAGTTAGTTCTTATATATAAATACTTTATGTATAACTTGCTTTCCCTTTTATAGAGTAACTTAAATATCCTAGTTAGAGTAAGGAAATTAATATTATAAGAAGTTAGATAAGCTGTAGAGAAGCTTTATAGTAAATATTAGATATACTTAGGTTAGGTGTAATAAAGTGGAACACTACTTATTAGATAATCTTACTAATATATCTGTTCTCTAGATATAAAGCCTAATAATGTTATGATTAACTATAAAGAAAATAATAAAGGCTAACTTAACATTAGAAAAGTGGTTTTATTAGACCTTAACTATTCTCTAGAATTAGAGGGCAAAAAGCTACTCTATGCTAGAATAGGGAATATTATGTGGTGTAGTCTAGAGGTGTAAATAGGAAAAGGGCTTGGTAAGCTATCTGATATATTCTTATATAGGCTTCTTATGAGTTAGACTTCCCCTATTAAGAATAATACCTGCTTATTATTACCTTAGTTTCTCTATGTAATGACTGGCATAGAAACCCTATACCTAGACTTTAAGGAATTAAGGGAAGCAGGAATTAAGCTAGAACTTAAGATCCTAAGTTAATTAATTATATTCTTTAGCCCTATTCCTTCTAAACTCATAACACATGTTAACAATGAAAAATGGGCTTGTATTTTGATAGAGTTATCTAAGGTAATAACTAGAGATCTAAGTATGTGATTTAGCTAGTGGAAAGAGGATAATTTCCTAAACCTTAATGTTAAAACAAAGAGAGTTATATCTATGATAGTAAATCTTAATCCTACAGAGAGAGCCACTATCTCCTAAGTCTTGAGTAATCCTTAGTGGATTTAGTGTAAGAGTTCAGGGCTTAGTCTGGAATGATAATATCTTATCTTAGGTTAGAAATAGCCTTAGAGTGCTGAAATAGTGCTATTAACTTTAAAATTAAGTCTAAATTAGATTAAGATCACTAATCATTACAAGTTCTGGTAATATATTCTATAAACCACCTACTAATTACTGCAGCCACTATTAATTTATTTAGTAGGATTATATACTTACAAACCTAATAATGCTGCTTAATATTTATAATATAAGGAGAACTAATTAGATGTATCTATGCTAGAGGAGGTCACACCCAGTAGGCTTCCCTTAGTATTTATAAATACAAAATGAATAGACGTGCTTCAGATGGTAATTATTATGTAGGTTGTATCTAACCTTAAAGCTTAGCTGCGGAACCAGGCAGTTGTTAATAACAGATCTGCTTATGATAGTGCCTGGTGGTTTTCCTTCTGTTAGTCAAGGCCTTACCTGAGTCCTCTAGACCATTAAATACGGCTGAGCCCTGCAGGTAAGTAGGTAATAAGCTTAATGCTAAATGCATCAGATGTTTCTGCTCTAGCTCTGGCTCTTGTTTGAACTGAAAACCAATATTTTATTTATACTTGGTGCCCGGCACTAGTCCATGCTACCTCATGCTCCTCCCATTGATGATCAGAAAAAACAAATGCATACGGAGTACTCCTATGACGAAAATGCGCTCCCTTCGAAGGGCACGGCGGACAAAGAACATTATCCCGCCGTCAAGCGAGGATACGTGCGAATCTACCGCGCCTGCTTGATTGTGATTCTTTCAGATACTGCCCGAGTTGTTGAATGTGACTGCGAAGAGACCGCTGCAGCAGGCTAATCAAGGACAACTACCTGTAATTCGTCATAGAGGTCAAATTGTCCATCTAGTCTGGCTATGTGATATAGTGTAAGATTAAGTGTGTGCTTCTTAGCATTCCCCTTATTCACTGCATCCAAATGTTCTAAATGTGGCACTGAATTTGTGAGCAATCCCCAGCTACTCTGCTACATTGTTCTTCCATTATTGGCCTCAGTGCACTTCCAGGGGCTGTTTTGCAACCTAAAGCTGCAGATTTTAACCTAATTTACCTTTTGAATCCATAACTTTACGCGTTCAAGTCCTTTACAACCCACAATATGAATCCCCTATTGTATATCACCATACAATTTCTGCATTACAGGTTGAACACTGAAGTAAATGACTCCACATGTCAGGGGTATGATCGTATGGATGCGAACTTGGTAACTCGCACTGGAATGACCCTAGTGATGGCTTTTGTATGAGAAAGGGATTGGCGAGATTGCTGAGGACAGCGCTCTGTATGGTAGGATTCATGTCAACAAATATTAATATTTTAAAATAGGAAGAATCTGTTAGGAACTGTTAATTCAGTGATTCCATGCTTAAGTAAAATAAATTAGAAGCATCTAGTAAAGTGCTATTACTATATATCATCCTAGATTAACTAATATTTGGTGGGTTCAAGATAGATAATTTACTATAATCTGCCATGGATAACTTATTCAGTCTTTATAGTGAAAGAGAAAATAGCCCTAAAATATTAATAGATAGTAACTCCTACTTAGAATATTAGTCCATCTGAGCCCTAAGGGAGGAAGCTAAATAAGTACTTCTTATTACTATCATATCATGGGCTGTAACCTTATTATAATGTGCAGCAGCTAGATTAGAAGCTATAGGAGTTATTATTAGCTAGGAGGAGAATATTAACTATTTATAGGAGACTAGCAGAGAAATCTAGTGTTTTTAGGCATCTGTCAACATACCTAAGGCATAATCATTAGTCATACCTTAAGTAAGGTCTTGCACTAATCCCACATTAACTAAAGTAGTATTATTCTTATAGTTCTCTCTGGGTTTTACTCCCTAGTAATCTCTCTTCTCATTATTTCTGGATATATATGTGTGCTGTGTGCCCTTCTTAAATTTCCACCTTAACACTCTATCCATGTTTATTATAATTCTTTTTTTCTCTAGATTTAGCTCTTAAAGCAAATGCTGCTGTTTAGCTTTTATATATCTATATCTTTTGAACTTTTTCCTATATAATTTCTCCTAGTGCCTTGTTAGAGACCCTAATATCTTATGGCTTTTGTGGTAATTTAGACAACAAGGTCTTAGTTCCTTTGTATAGGCTAAATCTGATTAAGGCCTAAATCAGATATATTACTTCTTTTATAATTAAGTCACTTATGGTCAAAATAGTGCTGTAGTAGATTATACTTTAATATATATTACCTTATATGGGTGCAATTTAGAAAAGGGCAGACATATTAGATTTCATTACTAGATTAACTAGATTTAATAATTATTAAGCATATCTGATGTGCTTTACTTTCTAAGGGCAAACCTGATTCTTCATATAAATGGTCATCAAGGAGGTGTTGGATGAGCTCTCCTAGACTATTATAATGCTTATGGCAGTTTAGGTAGTCCTAGGCTGCTATTAGATAATGTGTGATAAGTTGTTACTTTATAGGAGAAGTCTTAAAGCTATACTTGCTAACTATAGGGAGCTTATCTCTTTTTAGTCCTAGATGTGTGATCTATGCGCCTGAGTAGCAACTTAATAATTAGATATCAGATCTAATCCCAGCCTGCTTAGGTGTACTTCTATATTCTTTAATAAAATTACCTTTGTGTCATATTTCTCTAGTATGTTATAAGGCCATCACAATGCCTGTTAAGAATAAAATTTCTATCTTTAGATTACCTTATACAATTTTGCAACCTACATTTTTGGAACCCCTTTTCTACCTTCCTTAACAGACGGTAGACCAGCGTGTCTGAACTCTGCATCAGGGATCTTTATAAAGTCTACCCAACTAGTTAACTAAAAGGGGAGAGACCTGACAAAGCTTACATATCATGTGAACAGATGATTCTGCAAAGCAAGGGATCTTCTACTGGGTGGTACCAGGACGGAACCAGACTCTAGTTAACTAACTATCTAATAATGACTAAGCAAAGGAGCTAAGCCGTGGGGGACGGAGCACATGTTCCAACAGATTCATTGGGCGACTAGAAGTCCTCCTGTAATCCTTGAGATGTTTACTTTGGGAAGGTGGTAATAAAGACCCCCATTTTTCGCATTGCTGAGATAGAATAACAGCTTACAGATATCCAGATATGGCTGGGACAGATTAAGCCAATATAAAGGATATCTCTCGGACACTGCCATGCATGTGTGCTGCCAGGTATGTCTGGGCGCTTGCAGGAGGACTGTTGTGGAATGAGAGGGCAAACAGAAAACGAAAGCCATGTAAGTGGCTGCGGTCAATTTGGTGGTCAATGCCTATCCACGTAGACACTGACCACAGTACACAACTATGCATAATATGGATGTCTTGTCTAGCATCAGATGACCGTCCAGGAGGATACCATCTGCATGTGCTGTCGCCGAATGAAGAAAAAGTGCGCTAGTGGTCTGACAGGAACCATGTACTACTGTCAGGCATCAACACACCTCACAAAAAGCCCCTCCACCCCACTAATAATGCCTCATTGCAGGTCCAGCGCAGCCAGCATTCTATATTTTTGTTTTTTCTGAAGATATGGGTAGTCAGAGACTATGCTTTGATTAAAGTATACGACAGAGTGAGCCTCGAGATATCTATTGATTTCGTGAAAGCGAATGTAGGCGACAGCACCCCATTCATTACGCTGCTAAATGCTTTTATTAACAGGCACAATACCTCACGTCGTCATTCGAGTCCCAAGACAGCTTTATATTGATATAGAGCACAAAGGATGGATGAGCTTGTGAAATTCCTCCTAAGGGTGTAGTGGGGAGAAAGAGGCCAGTATACTTCCATCTGCACAGACAAAAATCTCAAACCTATATTAGTCAAATATACATTAGAACTACCCCCTTTATTAAAAGGCTTTGGATTACAGGCTTAGAAAACAACAGGACATATAAAACTCATGGAAAGAGCAGCCTATATAATACCTATATCTATAATTAAAGGTATACCTCAAATTTTAAACAGTCCCTTACTTATTCTAGGATTAGACCCCTTCTACTTTAAAGACTAGGCTATTATATCTAGCTTGCTTTACTATATCCTTACTTCCCCTCCCAGAGCTAAACTTCCTAAGAATGACACCAAAACTTAACAGTAAATGATAAGGAAAGGTCATCTAATAATAATAAAGGCATATACTAAGTTAATATAACTAACACCAACCTAGTGGCTAATATTATATTAAAGAATTTACTATAGTTCTATGCCACTTTAATAGACTGGCTAACTATAGTAAATATAAGATTACTTAGTATATTCAATCCTGATGTAATCTAAGGATATTTAATATAACCATCTATATGTGTTAGTCTAATATTCTAAGGTCTAGCCAAAGTATTAATCTTATCTACTAAAGGAGCAAAATAGCTATCCATAGGATATTTAGTTTTATCACCATCTGGGCCACCTCCATCTGTGGGCCTAAAAACCTAAGGCTTAGCTGATGTAATTATCTCATTAATTAAGAAAGAAGTAAAATAAATAGCTACAGGGCTAGTAGTAATATAGGCTCTATCACTATCAGAGTTACCTATATCTATAGAGCCAAAAAACCAGGGTTTAACTAACATAATTATCTTATTAATTAAGAAAGAAGCTAAACTATTAGCTGTAGGGCTAGCAGTGACATAGGCTCTATTACTGTTAGAGTGACCTGTATCCATAGGAATAAAAAACTGAGGTTCAGCTGACATAATTATCTTATTAATTAATAAAGGAGTAATATCCATAGTAATAGAGGTGCTAATAGGAAAGAATAGTTCTGATGATTAACTAGCTGCTTATATATATTGATTATCCTAGTAAGATATAGATTAACTATCAGAAATTACAGCCGGTTCTAAAGGTATATATTCATCTAGTAATGTTAGTCTTTGCGGCGCTGATGACCCAGTATTGACGTGAGATTCTTCAATTCCCTGAGGACTGGGCTCGGTTGTCTGAGATGGCATGGGCTCATCTCTCCACTTCCCCTCATAGTACTGGAGGATTGCAACCCACGCTTTGTGCAGAACGGCTCGTATCGCAAATTATGGCAATGTTTCCACGTAAGCATTCAACGCTTCGACTTCGATGTGGCTCCACTTGCGACGCTCGAACCTACAGCCAGTTAGTCAATGAAGCGTGGAGGATCAGGTTCAAGAACCTTGCTGCCGCTATCTGGGTCAACGAAAGTATCAGCTCCCCATGGCTCAATCTGTCCCACTTCCATCCAAATAATGAGTAGCGCGAGAGCCTTTCCCTCCTCCTATCTCGATAATCCTCTGGGTCGTCCCACAGCTGACAACAGATCTCGCATAATGCAGAAGTAAGAAGAGTCGGACTTCGACTATCGTGACCACTCTGATATTTCCTGCAACGTTTTCGCCATTTTTTTATAGAAGCAAGCTGTTCCTGTCTCGTATGAACCTGTCGAGATAACGTCACAAGCAACACCTTGCGCCTCGTGGAGTCAATATCCTCAATACGTTCTAGGTCATTGTAGCACCGTCGAATAACATCTTTATCTGGTTTTCCTCCGTCGCAAAAAAAATAAGGGCATCTAGCCCACAGTTCTGCGCAAACCTTGAGGCATCCAATATCATCAGAACTCAGAGCCCAATGCTTTGTGATGGACGCGAGAGCTTGAACTTGAGTGCTAGAAAGTTTCGACTTATCGTGAGAAACGAAGTTCGAAAACCAGGCTTGTCTCTCGGAAATTAGGGCATCGGCCTTAGATGGTTTCCTGAGCTTTTTGACGAGGGCCAGGTGAAGAGATAAAAGCTGGTCTTCCGATTGCGAAATGTGCTTTAAATGATCACTAACTACCTATATCGGGGAATGATTAGCGGAGTAACGAGCTAAGGGTGAGGAAGACTCACAGCATCTCCCGCAGCTCGAGTAAGCGACTCCAGCTCTAAAATCTTGGAGGAGATGGCCTGCTTTAAACTGACTGTAGACTCTTCCTCGCCGGCCATTGTCATCAAAGATGGGGAGTCAAGGGAGTTGAAGGAGAAACTGCCATTGCTGTGGTAGTCATTGTTGACTGGCGGTCACGCTTACGAAAGAGGGGTCAGAAGAGGAGAACAGGGATTATTGTGGTCGAGCGCAACTGGTTGGTCAATGTCTACACATGTAGACATTGACCACTAGGTGGAAGAGGACAAGGCTAAGGCAATTCAGCCATGCACGCCACAGTATCGCGAGAACTAATACAGATCTCTGAACGGGCTATTTGTTGGTGGGTGTGATCAGCTGCAGGTTGGGTCCCTTTTTCAACTCATCAGCTGATCCTTCCAATCAGCCATACACCTATTTTAGTAAATGACTACTTTGTTAGTGCCCTGCAGACAGAAGAGGTTGCAATAGTGATTCATCAGCCCCCAAAGACAGATAAAGCTACTGATGACTACACTGGTTTTATCGGTGAGATGCCTCCTTGAAGGAGTTAGTAAGTTAAAGCGCTCTACAATAGTTGGTGAAGACCACATCAAGCTGATTGACCTGAACTCTGCTCAGTCCACCAATAAATCACATCGATATTAGGAATACAAATTCATGGAGTCTTATTAGATGGTAACTGCAGAATCTGTAGTCCATCAGTCTAGTCCAATGTGGCAAAGACATCGGCTTCACGTTCATGATGATGTAAAGAACGGAAAATGATCTAGCTAGCAGCAAACCCTGGCTATATTCCCCAAATGTCTGCTTTAAGGGCGAGTCCGTAGATACGTTAATATTATGCTGCAATGCCTAGTACGATGCGTATACACGGATGTAATTAACCGACTCACGTCAATGGGATCTTAGCAGAGCCTCGGAGACTAGGCCTTCGACTGCATCGTCAGTCCTAGATCATGCTATAAGGGAAAACCATGGTAAGTGTCAACACCCACCCCTGCAATATCTGAGAATATTTTTTTCTCTATAGATAGTAGAGCCCCTTATAACTCTAAAACTGCTTCCTATTTATTTTTATCTATTTTTATTAATTTTATATCACAGTTAAAAAATCAGGATGTTATTAATAGGGATGGGCTAATAATTCTTATATAATAATTATTAGCTTATTACTATGAATTATTAGCCTATTAGTCCTAAATATTATTATACTTACCTAAACTGTAGTTAAATTAGATTAATCTTTTAGGGGAGTCTTATACTATTATTCTTAATCCTTAAACCTATTTTTAACTATCTTTATACTCCTTATAGTAGAATATTACCTCTGTTAGCTTTAGTAATTAAGGTATTTAAGACTTTAAGTAACTATATAGTACCTATTATAATTAGATAGCAGCCTATCCCTGTAATATCTAAGAATATTTTTTTATCTATAGATAGTAAAGTATCTAGTAACTCTAAAACTACTTCTTATTTATTTTTATCTATTTTTATTAATTTTATATTATAGTTTAAAATCTAGATATTATTAGCAGGGGTTATTAAAGGGCTAAGGATTCTTAGATAATAATTATTAGCCTATTACCATAGAATTATATAACTTATTTAACTTATTTATTATATTAATATAAGAGTACTTATAGAATACTCTCTACTAAATAATAAATAATATAATAATAGTATTATTATAGTTCTAACTTCTTAAAGTAATTACTAAGATATAACTATATAAGTATCTTATACCTTAGCTAATAGTAATATCTCTATAGATTATATACTACTTATATAACCCCTTATAGCTTCTTAAAGTTATATATAGATTTATTACTTAATAATAGCCCCCTCTCTTTAATACTTTATATACTATATCTCTATAGCTAGTAGGTTACTTATAGTCTTTTATAGCTTATATAAACTATATCTTCTTATTAGCTAGATTAGAATAGTTATATTATCTCTACTTAATAGTTTTACTTATATAGAGAGGTAATACTATAATACTATAATACTATAATATTATTATTAGCTAATATATTACTCTCTTAATTAATACTTATTATCTAGTACTTTAACCTTATTATAGTAAATATTCTAAATAATTTTACTAAGTACTTACTTAGTAGTATAAAAGCTTCTTATCTTTCTAGGGTTACTATCTTCTTATTTATACTAAGAATCTTAAAATATAGTTCTAGTCTACTAGCTAAAGTAAGATATAGAATAGTTTCTTTACTACCTAGGATAATATAGTAGATTAATCCTACCTCCTTAATAACTACTATAATATTACTAAGGAGGTGATTACTCTTAATTAAAGTTTCTTATCTAAGTATAATATTATTAAAGTAGGTTAAGAGCCTAGTAGCAGTGTTGTGCAGGACTAGACATTTTCCCATACTAATTAGGGCTGACCATAAGGGCCCATGAGCATAGTTTCCATAGGCATTCCCTATGCAGTCTAGACTCTATATCTGCCTCTATAGAGTCTATATCTACCTCCTAGGAGTCTATAAGAATAGTAGATATCTTAGGTAAATCTTTATATTTTTAAATAATATAAAATAATTTATGA
>JAAKEQ010000181.1:0-13472 GCA_014250555.1 Aspergillus oerlinghausenensis | reverse complement strand
GTTACTTAAAATAGAAGGTTAAAGATAGACTTCTTTAATATAGAAACTATATCTATATACTAAAGTCTACAGCACTATGCATAAAGATAATAAGAATAAACTATAATAATCTATAGGGGGGTTATTACTAGTATAAATATACCTTAGAAAGTATTAAGTATAGATACTTTTAGCATGAGTTAGTATAAGATATTAAGGTATATATTAAGGAGTATAATATCTGCTAAAGAATTATAGTATATAGGTATAAGCTTTATAGTAAGCTAGAACTACTACCTACTCCTATAAAGATAGTATAGTAGATAAGTATAGACTTTATTATAGGCCTCCTATTATTAAAATAGTAGGGGAAGATATATAATATAGTAATAATAATTATTAATCTCTATATAAAATACTTACTCTATATCCTAATAAGAAAGGATATTAATATAATATAGCTAGTAGAAATATTTTATAAAAAGGTTATACTACTACTAGGTATATTAGAGAACCTTATATTAGATAAAGATAGCCTATTTACTAGTATATTCTAGTTAATACTCTACTACTACTTAGGAGTATATAAAAGGCTATTAATAGCCTTTTATTTATAGACTAATAGATAAATAGAATATATAAACTAGGTCCTAGAGTACTATCTATAAGTATATATTAGCTAGATATAAGATAACTAGACTAGATAGCTACTAATAATATAGTTTATCTATAATAATATAATATATAGTATACTAGGTATATCACTATATTTTATACTTATAGATTTTAAGGTAAACCTATAGATTAATATACTAGCCTTAAAAGATATAAAAGCACCTACTATAGTAGATAGAGTAAGAGAACTAGATAAAAATTATATAAAACTATATATCCTACTTATAAAATTAAAGGAGCAGATGAAGAAGTAGTATAATAAGAAATATACTAAGATATTACTAAATATTAATAACTATATTATACTAAGAGTAAAGAATATTACTATCCTAAGACTAAACTAGAAGCTTATAAGCAGATTACTTAGCTTATTTTAGATTACTAAGAAATAGGGTAAATAAGTATATAGACTATACTTATCTAAATTATAGAAGATATATAATATATTCTATATATTACTACTTAAGCCTTATAAGAGAAATATTAAGTAAGTACTATATCTAGGGCCTATAATTATTAAAGATAGTAAAGAATAGGAAATAGATACTATTCTAAGATATTAAAAAGTATATAATAAAGATTAATACCTTATCTATTAGTATAGATAGGAAGATAAGTATAATATATAAAAATCCTATAAGTATATTAAAGATACTAAAGCCTATAAGTAGTTTATAAAGTCTATAAGCTAGAGTAGATAGTTAACTAGGAGAACTTTATTAATTAAAAAAGGCCTAAAGGCTGTACTTATAATATAAATAAGAAATAATAGAATAGCTTAATCCCTAAAGGGAGAGTAATTATAGTCTATATAATATAGTTAGCCTAATACTAGTATAGCTAGAAGAATATAGACCCTACTTACCTAGAAAAGAACTATACTATAGTAGCCTAGATACCTACTAGAGTAGGTATAGCTATTAGAGACCTAGGTATAGATATAAAAGGGGGGGTTAGGGAGCTAGTAGTAGTAATAGGTACTAATATAGGGGTAGCCCTATATAGTAGAGGACTACTATCTATAGTAACCTAAGTCTAAAAGGCCTAAGCTATATAGATAATAGCCTCTAGGATAAGCCTAGTAATATAAGAGTAGGTAATCTTAAGGACTATCTAGGTAGTAATAATAATATTAATAGCTATAAGAGTACTAGTAAGGAACTTTAAAAGAGAGAAGAATTAGTATTTATAATAAGAATAGAGTATAAGAGGAGATATACTAACTAGTATAGCTAGTATAGGCTATAATAATAGAGGTACTTAGCCCCTCCTAGTATATAGTTATTATAGAATAGTAATAATATCCTCCTACCCTATCTAGGTGCCTATAAGTACTAGTAGTAATGCTCCTTAATAGGAGCATAGCCTAGACTAAGGGGGGGGGTAGGTAATAAGAAAGTAGGAGGTAGTAGTAGTAGTAGTAATATAGTAGAAGTAGGGATAGTAATAATAATACTAACTAGGGTGCCCCCCTAGCTATAAGATATACTATACCTATAACTAGCATAAGTAGTAGCATACCTATAACTAGGAGGGTAACCCTAGCAGCTATAAGTAGGAGTAGGAGTAGTAGTAGTAGTAGTAGTAGTAGTGTAGTGGGCAGGGCCCGCTGAGTGCTCGAGCTTACTAAGCACTCGCTGTCTGCCTAAGGCATTGACAATCTTTGGCTCTGGCTGATATATTAGGGCCAGCCACTAGCTATATAACACCTGTAAAGTTATATCTAAACTAAACACTAGCTACTAATTATATGACCTATATACTAATTATATACCCCTTTATATTTAGCCACTATGGCCCTAGCTAGATTTCTTCCTTAGTAATTTCTTACTATCTAAACCTAGGTTATAGGTTTCTAAGGCTTCTAGCCTATGATAATAGAAATTACTCTTCTTAAATAAACTAGATAAACCAGATGAACTAGATAAACTAGATAAACTAGATAAACTAGATAAACCAGATGAACCAGATGAACTAGATAAACTAGATAAACTAGATGAACTAGATAAACCAGATAATTCAGATAAACTAGATGAACTAGATGAACTAGATAAACCAGATGAACTAGATGAACCAGATGAACTAGATAAACTAGATAGATTAGATAGATTAGGTGAGATAGCTAGAATAGATAGAATAAGCTATAATAATATATTATTATAGATGTTAACATCCTTAGAAGGGACTAGTAAAGAGTAATTAGTACTATAGAGTAATATATAGGTAAGCCTTATAGCTTAAATAGCCTAGTAGTTATAAAATATTACTAGTTAAATAGCCTAACTAAAGGAATAGTAAATAACTACTACTACTATAGCTATACCTACCCCCTAGGTGACTCCTTCCTTACTAACCCCTATAGAAGACCTAGTAAAGAGGCCAAAGCCTATTCTACCTAATATAGAGATATATAATAGCTCTAATAAGGCTATATACTAGATCTTTTACTCTAAGCTATAGGTAAAATTACTACTTAATTAAGCTATAATTAGTTCCTACCATAGGTACCTATAATATATATTTAGTAGACTTAAGGGAAATACTATAGTAGCCCTAGCTTCTTAGATAGATTAGTATAGGAATGACCTAAATATAATATAGGTAACCCTAAATAGCCTATATAACTAGCTTAACCTTATATTCCTTAACTAGAGTAGGAGTAAGAAAGCCCTATAAGAACTATAAACCCTATATTAAGATAATTACCTATTTAATAAGCTGCTAGCAGACCTTAATTAACTATTAATAGAAGCTAGGGGCTACTCTTAGTCTAATAAAGTAAAGAAGAACTACTTAGATAATACCCTAAGCTTTAAGGTAGAGGGAGTACTTATAGGTGTCTAAAAGAAAGAAATCTATATAGACTACTATTATTAGGTATAGTAAGTAGCTAACTAAGTAGAAGCTCTATATATAAGAAGGTTATACTATTCTAATTAGTATAGAAGAGATATACCAGCTACTAGCTATAGCTATGCTATATATACCCTTACACCCTTAGAAAACCCTTCTCTAGTTATAACTAGCTCTAATAATACTATAGATTAGGAATCCTCCTCTATGACCCTAGCTTACTAGTAATGTTATACTAAGTAGGTTAATAAAATAAAGCTATCTTATTACTATAGTAAGGGGAGATATTTATGCTATAGAGTATTAGACTATATAATTAAGGGATGCTAGTACTTAGGAGCTATTCTCTTATAGAATAAGGAGCTAAAACTACTATATATTATCTAAATTATTAGACCCCTGCTTAAAGAGGATAAAGAAAATAAGTTAGAAAATAAATTACTTCTATAAAAAGACTCTTATAGGGGCTAGTTAAATAGTTAATATAGCTAAAGAGCTGGTATTACCTATATCCTAAGGAAGATATATTTACTAGTTATAGATAATTTTAGCAGACTATTAGATTTAATGCCCCTAAATTTATTATATTAGGAATAGTTAATAAGGAATATAACTATAGAATTCTATTAGATACTAGATATATATCTTATATAGTTATAGCTAAATACTTTGTGCAAAAGCTATAACTAGAGTAAATAAAGATTAGGCTAATCTATCTTAATAACTATGCTAGTATAACTAGGAGTATTATTTTAACTATTACCTACTTCTTACTAGATATTAGTGGCAACTACTAATATATAGTCTATATATATATAGTGCTAAAGCTAGGTAATAAGACTAACCTAATACTAGGGACCTTGTGGATAGTAGACTAGAAGGCTATTATTAAAGTAGAAGGACCCTAGCTAAGATTTATAGATAGCTCTACTATTAAGAGCATTAAGAATAAGCTAAAGCTAGTAGTAAAGTAGATTAGTACCTAAGGGTTTATAGTCTATTACTAATAATAAAGAAAGGATAAGACTATATAGATCTTTATAGCTAGTATTAAGGATATTAAGAAGGTACTATAAGTTAAGAAGTATACTAACCTAGCTATAAAGCTACTAGTATATTACTATGAGTTCCTAGAAGTATTTAATAGGAAGTAGGCTAATAAGCTACTACTATACTATCCTAGAGTTAATTATTAGATAGAGCTTATTAAGGATGAAAAAGGGAAGCTAATAGAGCTATTATAGGGGCTATTATATAGCATATCTTATAGAGAGCTCCTAGTACTATAGAAAATATTAACTAAGCTACTAGAAAAGGGGTTTATTTATGCTAGTAGCTCTATAGCTATAGTACTAGTACTCTTTATCTATAAGCTAGGAGGTGGGTTATAATTCTATATTAACTATTATGCCCTAAATATTATTATAAAGAAGGATTAGTACCTACTCCCCTTAATTAATAAGACCCTAGAATATATTATAAAGGCTAAGTAGTTTACTAAACTAGATATTATTACTACTTTCTATAAGATCTATATTACCCTTAGAGATGAATAGTTAATAGCCTTCTATATATAATTTAGCTTATTTAAATAGCTAGTTACCCCCTTTAGCATGGCAAATACACCTAGTATCTTTTAATAGTATATTAACTAGATACTTTAGGACTTCCTAGATAAATTTACCTCTATATATATTAATAATATACTAATCTTTACTAATAGCTTATTAGCTAAGTACTAATAATATATTTACTAAGTACTTAAATACCTAAGGGATGTAGGATTATAACTAGATATTAATAAGTATAAGTTTAAGATAAAAAGTATAAAGTACCTTAGGTTTATAATAGAAGCTAGTAAGGGTGTATATATAGATCCTAATAAGATAAAAGCTATATTAGAATAGCAGGCCCCTACCTCTATATATAGTATATAATTATTCCTTAGTTTTATAAACTTCTATTACTAGTTTATATAGAACTTTTTAGATATAGTATAGCTATTAATAGTATTAATATATAAGAAAGCCCTCTTTATATAAGGAGATAAGTAGGTAAAGGCCTTTAAGCTATTAAAGAAGATATTTATAATAGCCCTAATTCTTATATAGTTTAACCCTAACTAAAGGATAGTAGTTAAAACTAATACCTTAAACTAGGTAATAGGGGCTACTATATTATAGTATAATAATAATAGTATACTAAGGCTAGTCATCTATATCTCTAGGAGGAATATACTAGTAGAGTATAACTATAAGATCTATAATAAGAAGCTGCTAGCTATAGTTAATATACTTAAGGAGTAGGAATTAAAGCTAATTAGCTTACCTAAATTTAAGCTTATTATAGACTACTACAACCTTAAATACTTTAAGATAGTCTAAAGACTTAATAAATAGTAGATATATTAGTTATACTAGTTAAGCTAATTTAATTATAAGATATATTATTAGCCTAGGAAACTAGCTGCTTAGCCTGATGCCCTATCCTAAAGGGAACAGGACATGCCATAGGATGTAGAAGATAATAGGCTTAAGGTATAAGACTACTACTTAATACTACTATAGACTATTACTAGTTAAATATATATATATATATCCCACACCTATAAAGTAGTATCTAACTAGGATATAAGGTTACTAAGTAGCTAGTATTACTATATAACCTTACCTATAGTACTAGTAAAGGGGATGCCCCTGCTACTAGAAAAGTATTAGAAGAAAGCAGAACTAAATAATATTAGCTTAAGAAAGATATAATAAGCTATAGAGGAAGGAGCTACCTAATTCCTAAAGGAGTTATATATATAAGTATTAATTACTAAGTATTCTATATTACTAGATAGCTACTTACTATACTAGGGCTGTAAATAGGTCCCTAACTCTAAACTATTATAAATAAGGATCTTATAGGAGACCTATAACTTAGTATTAACTAGCTACCTAGGAAAGAATATATTATATATAATAGTTACCTAGAACTTCTATTAGCTAGAACTCTCTATAGATATCTAATAGTTTATATAGAACTATAATAAGTATAGTACTAACTATATATAGTATAAGTAATACTAGGGACTACTAAAGCTATTACTAATTCTAGATTATAAATAATATAAGATTATTATTAACTTTATTATAAAGCTGCCTACCTCTAATAGCTATAAGGATATTATAGTAATTAGTAATTAACTTAGAAAAGGTATGATCCTAGTGCCCTATAAGTGAATAGACTCTGAAATAGTAGTATAATTATTAATTAATTAGTTTATTAGATACTATAGCATCCCTAGTATAATTATATTAGATTATAGCCTATACTTTATTAGCTAATTCTAGGAGTACTTCTATAAGTAGCTGGGCATTAAATAATAACTCTTAATAGCCTTTCACCTATAGATGGATAGATAGATTAAATAGATGAATACTATATTAGAGGCTTACCTATAGAACTTCTATAACTATGCCTAGACTAACTAGAAGTTATTACTACTAATAGCCTAACTAACTATTAATAGTTAGGATGTTATAAGTATAGGAGTTAGCCCCTTCTTCTTAGACTATAGGTATAATATTAAGTCTTTAGAGATTAAGTTATTAGATTAAGAGGCTGCTACTCTAGATATAGTATATTTACTAAAGGAGAGGGCTAAGATAATTATTATAAAGATAAAAGAAGCTATAGATATAGCCTAGTTAGAGCTAGCTACTACCTAGTAATATTAAGAGAAATATTTAAACTACTCCTACCTAGCAGCTCTATACTATGCTATTAACTTAAAAGTATAGTTAGACCTATAGAATATTTAAATAGACTACCTAAGCTAGAAGCTTAATATATAGTATATAAAGTTTATAGTGCTAGAAGCTATTAGATTATATATCTACTAGCTAGATATACTACTAGGTATATATAATATATTCTATATTAGCCTCCTTTAGCCTGCTATAGATAATCTATTCCTAAGCTAGTTAAATAATAACTACCAGCTGCCCCCTAAGCTGGTGGATAGTGAAGCTAAATTTATGGTTAAGAAAATCTTAGATAAATAGGAGAAGTAAATTAGGTAAGGCTGCTACATAGAATACTTAGTTAAATAGGTAGGCTATAAGTACCCTATATAGGAGCTAGCTATAAACCTTATAGATACTATAGTGCTTAATATTTAGGAGGGAAGATCTAGTGATTTTAGCTCTAGCTAAGTTAACTAAGGAGTAATAATTTTAACCCTAGCTAGGAAGCTAAGATCCACTGATTTTGGCCCCAGCTAAAACACCTATTTTGGAAAGAGGGGGGGGGTAGTATAGTGGGCAGGGCCTGCTAAGTGCTTAAGCTTACTAAGCACTTACTATCTGCCTGAGGCATTAATAATCTTTGGCTCTGGCTGATATATTAGGGCTGGCTGCTAGCCATATGATACCCATGAAGTTATATCTAAACTAGACACTAGCTACCAATTATGTGACCCACACACTAGCTATGCACCCCTTTATGTTCAGCCACTGTGGCCCTAGCTAGATTCCTTCCTTAGTGATTTCTTACTGTCCAAACCTAGGTCATAGGTTTCTAAGGCTTCTAGCCCGTGACACTTTTAATATCTTAAGAAACTTAAGTAAGAGGCTTATATTAAATCTAAATAGTAGGAATCCCTAAATAATATAATTTCAGCTATAAAAGATAAACTAGGAGACTATTATATAAAGACTACTAGTCTATAGGGAAGGATATATATAATAACTACTATTCTTAACCTAACTTACTAGATATAGATATATAATAATAATAACTAGATAGTATATAAGTAAGCTAAATATAGATAAGAGATTATTACTTATTACTAGGATAATTATATCTATCTTAAGCTAAAGTAATAGAAAGAAGTAACTAAGGATTCTATAATTATTATTAAGGTTAGTATATAATAGTCCTTAGTAATAGTTATACTTATTATTCTCTAGGATCTTAATAATATATTTAGCATAAACTATTAGTAATATATAATAATAATAACTCTTATAGAAATTAAATATTATCTTAATAACCCTTTATTACTACCTATTCCTAGAAAGGACCTCCTTAGCTATTAGAGAGACCTAAAAAACTATTACCTAACTATTATAAAGATAGCTAAGGATATACTTTCTACTTTTCTAACTAGTATCTTAGTAGAGAGGGTATTTAATCTAGGTTATAATATATATTATTATTAATAAGTAAAGATGTATAGTGCTATAATTAAAAAGGTAATAATATTAAAGTATACTCTCTTATATCTTAAAGATACTAGCTTAATAAGTAAGTATTCTCTTAATAAGTTTAAAGATATCTTACCTTAGGAGATAGAGAAGTATTATATATCTATTATAGTAGAAATTACCTTTACTCTAAGTCTATAATTTAATAAGATAGTAGAGGAGGAAGTTATATCTATAAATATTCTTATAATTATTATTAGTTAACTACCTGCATAGGTAAAAGATAGATATAGATAATAAAATAAAGTTTTTCTTTCTTAACTATTACTTCTAACTATTACTTCTATTATTTACTAGATATAAGTAAGATTATAATAATATAGTATATTTATAACTTATATAGTATCTTACTCTATAGAGACTAGTATAGGGATTCCTATTTCCTAATAAGAGTCTTATCAGACTTTCTTAATAAGATGGGAATTCCTAATTATAATATAAAATAGGATGGGATCCCTATTATATTAGATAAATTTAATAGGACTCCCTTCCTATTTATTTTTAATAGGAAGGGAATTCCTAGTAATAGGGAAAATAGGAAGGGAAGAAGATTCCCTTCCTATCCCTAACCTTTAGGGACTCCTATAGAATAAAGATTTTAGGATGAGATTCCCATACCTAAGCCTAAAATAGGAGGGGAACCCAGAGTGGGATTTCCCATTCCCTTCCCTTCCCTTCCCAACGGCCAGCCTAAAGGTAATTACCTATTTAATAAGCTACTAGTGGACCTTAATTAACTACTAATAAAAGCTAGGGGCTCCTCTTAGTTTAATAAAGTAAAGAAGAACTATTTAGATAGTGCCCTAAGCTTTAAGATAAAGAGAGTACTTATAGATATCTAAAAGGAAGAAACCTTTATAGACTACTATTATTAGGTATAGTAAGTAGCTAACTAAGTAAAAGCCCTATATATAAGAAGGTTAGGCTATTCTAATTAGTATAAGAGAGATATACTAGCTGCTAGCTATAGCTATACTATATATACTCCTATACCCCTAGTAAACCCTTCCCTAGTTATAACTAACTCTAATAATACTATAGATTAGGAACCCTCCTCTATAACCCTAGCTTGCTAGTAGTATTATACTAAATAGGTTAATAAAATAGAGCTATCCTATTACTATAGTAAGAGAAGATACTTATATTATAGAGTATTAGACTATATAATTAAAGGATACTAGTACCTAGGAGCTATTCCTCTATAGAATAAAGAGCTAAAATTACTATATACTTCTTAAACTATAGAACCCCTGCTTAAAGATAATAAGAGAAATAAGTTAGAAAATAAGTTACCCCTATAAAAAGACTCTTATAAGGGGTAGTTAAATAGTTAATATAGCTAAAGAGCTAGTATTATCTATACCCTAAGGAAGATATACTTACTAGTTATAGATAATTTTAGTAGACTATTAGATTTAACACCTCTAAATTTATTATATTAGGAATAGTTAATAAGGAATATAACTATAAAATTCTACTAGATACTAGATGTATATCTTATATAGTTATAGCTAAATACTTTATATAGAAGTTATAACTAGAGTAAATAAAGATTAAGCTAATCTACCTTAATAACTATACTAGTATAACTAAGAGTATTATTTTAACTATTACCTACTTCTTACTAGATATTAGTAGTAACTACTAGTATATAGTCTATGCCTATATAGTACTAAAGCTAGGTAATAAGACTAATTTAATACTAGGGACCCTATAGATAGTAGACTAGAAAGCTATTATTAAAGTAGAGAAACCCTGGCTAAGATTTATAGATAGCTCTATTATTAAAAGTATTAAGAATAAGCTAAAGCTAGTAATAAAGTAGATTAGTACTTAAGGGTTTATAGTCTATTACTAATAATAAAGAAAGCATAAGACTATATAAATCTTTACTACTAGTATTAAGGATATTAAGAAGGTACTATAAGTTAAGAAGTATACTAACCTAGTTATAAAGCTACTAGTATATTACTATAAGTTCCTAGAGATATTTAATAGGAAGTAGGCTAATAAGCTATTACTATACTACCTTAGAGTTAATTATTAGATAGAGCTTATTAAGAATAAAAAAGGGAAACTAATAGAGCTACTATAGGGGCTATTATATAATATATCTTATAGGGAGCTCCTAGTACTATAGAAAATATTAACTAAGCTATTAGAAAAGGGGTTTATTTATATTAGTAGCTCTATAGCTAGAGTACTAGTACTCTTTATCTATAAGTTAGAAGGGGGGCTATAATTCTATATTAACTATTATACTTTAAATACTATTATAAAGAAGGATTAGTACCTACTTCTCTTAATTAATAAGACCCTAGAATATATTATAAAGGCTAAGTAGTTTACTAAGCTAGATATTATTACTACTTTTTATAAGATCTATATTACCCTAGGAGATAAATAATTAATAGCCTTCTATATATAATTTAGCTTATTTAAATAGCTAGTTACCCTCTTTAGTATAGTAAATACACCCAGCACCTTCTAATAGTATATTAACTAGATACTTTAAGATTTCCTAGATAAATTTACCTCTATATATATTAATAATATACTAATCTTTACTAATAGCTTATTAGTAGAGTACTAATAATATATTTACTAGGTACTTAAGTATCTAAGAGATGTAGGATTATAGCTAGATATTAATAAGTATAAGTTTAAGGTAAAAAGTATAAAGTATCTTAGGTTTATAATAAAAGCTAGTAAGGGTATATAAATAGATCCTAATAAAGTAAAAGCTATATTAGAATAGTAGGCCCCTATCTTTATATATAATATATAATTATTCCTTAGTTTTATAAACTTCTATTACTAGTTTATATAGAACTTTTTAGATATAGTATAGCTATTAATAATATTAATATATAAGAGAGCCTTCTTTATATAAAGAGATAAGTAGGTAAAGGCCTTTAAGCTATTAAAGAAGATATTTATAATAGCCCTAATTCTTATATAGTTTAATCCTAACTAGAGGATAGTAGTTAAAACTAACACCTTAAACTAGATAATAAGGGCTACTATATTATAGTATAATAATAATAGTATACTAAGGCTAGTTACCTATATCTCTAGGAGGAATATACTAGTAGAGTATAACTATAAGATCTATAATAAGGAGCTGCTAGCTATAGTTAATATACTTAAGGAGTAGGAATTAGAGCTAATTAGCTTACCTAAATTTAAGCTTATTATAGATTACCATAACCTTAAATACTTTAAGATAGTCTAAAGACTTAATAAATAGTAGATATATTAGTTATACTAGTTAAGCTAATTTAACTATAAGATATACTATTAGCCTAGAAAACTAGCTACTTAGCCTAATACCCTATCCTAAAGGGAACAGGACATGCTATAAGATATAGAAGATAATAGGCTTAAGATATAAGATTACTACTTAATACCACTATAGATTATTACTAATTAAATATATATATATATATCCTGCACCCATAAAGTATTATCTAACTAGGATATAAGATTACTAAATAGCTAGTATTATTATATAACCTTACCTATAGCACTAGCAGAGAGGATACCCTTACTACTAGAAGAGTATTAGAAGGAAGTAGAACTAAATAATACTAACTTAAGGGAGATATAATAAGCTATAGAGAAAGGAGCTACCTAATTCCTAAAGGAGTTATATATATAAGTATTAATTACTAAGTATTCTATATTACTAGATAGCTACTTACTATACTAAGGCTATAAATAAGTCCCTAACTCTAAACTACTATAAATAAGGATCTTATAGGAGACCTATAACTTAGTATTAACTAGCTACCTAGGAAAGAATATATTATATATAATAGTTACCTAGAACTTCTATTAGCTAGAACTCTCTATAGATATCTAATAGTTTATATAGAACTATAATAAGTATAGTACTAATTATATATAATATAAGTAATACTAAGGACTGCTAAAGCTATTACTAATTTTAGATTATAAATAATATAAGATTATTATTAACTTTATTATAAAGCTACCCACCTCTAATAGCTATAAGGATATTATAATAATTAGTAATTAACTTAGGAAAGGTATAATCCTAGTATCCTATAAGTAAATAAACTCTTAGATAATAGTATAGCTATTAATTAATTAGTTTATTAGATACTATAGTATCCCTAGTATAATTATATTAGACTGTAGCCTATAGGTTATTAGCTAATTCTAAGAGTACTTTTATAAGTAGCTAGATATTAAATAATAACTCTTAATAGCCTTCCACCTGCAGATAGATAGATAGATTAAATAGATAAATACTATATTAGAGGCTTACCTATAGAACTTTTATAATTATACCTAGACTAACTAAAGATTATTATTACTAATAGCCTAACTAGCTATTAATAATTAGGATACTATAAGTATAGGAGTTAGCCCCTTCTTCTTAGATTATAGGTATAATATTAAGCCTTTAGAGATTAAGTAATTAGATTAAGAGGCTACTACTCTAGATATAGTATGTTTACTAAAAGAGAAGGCTAAAGTAATTATTATAAAGATAAAAGAAGCTATAAATATAGCCTAATTAGAGCTAGCTACTATCTAGTAATATTAAGAGAAATATTTAAACTACTCCTACCTAGCAGCCCTATACTATATTATTAACTTAAAGGTATGGTTAGACCTATAGAATATTTAAATAGACTACCTAAGCTAGAAGCTTAATATATAGTATATAAAGTTTATAGT
>JAAKEQ010000180.1:0-13474 GCA_014250555.1 Aspergillus oerlinghausenensis | reverse complement strand
ATAAAATAATAGTATTAGCCCTTACTAACCTCCTTTATACTTAGTCTTATTATTATTAGTTACTAGAATAGAATATATTATTATATCTTACTTATATAATCTAGCTAGTTATAAAGAAAATTATTAAAAGCTTTAATTTAGAGGCTAAGAATAATTAAGTATATAACTTTTATAATAATAATAAGATTAAGATAATTATCTCTAAATAATTATATTTATTTAATAAAGTCCTTTAGAAGGTATATAATAGTCTTTAGTAATAATTAAGAAGAGATTTATAATTTTCCTTAACTAGATTTATATCCTTATAAATACTATTAATATATCTTTATAGTAGAGTAAATATTTCTAATTTATATAAGTAAAGTACTATAAAGAGCCTTTTTAAATAATTTAAGATATCTATATATAATAAAACTCTAGTTTTATTATAGTAACCTAAGTACTCTTTCTTAGATAGTTAATTAATAATTAGATTATCTTAAATAAGAATTTAAGGTTAAAGGCTCTAGATCTATCTAATATTAAATAAAAATAAATTTAATATTTAATTATTTTACTACTCCCCTTCTATTAATTTATAGAGTTAATCTTAATCTCTTAGGGTATTATAATCTATTATAGTTAGTAGGTATTTAATAAATTTTTTTAATATCTTAAGAAACTTAAGTAAGAGGCTTATATTAAATCTAAATAATAAGAATCCTTAAATAATATAATTTTAACTATAAAAAATAAACTAAGAGACTATTATATAAAGACTACTAGTCTATAAGGAAGGATATATATAGTAATTATTATTCTTAACCTAATTTACTAGATATAGATATATAGTAATAATAACTAGATAGTATATAAGTAAGCTAAATATAGATAAGAGATTATTACTTATTATTAGGATAATTATATCTATCTTAAGCTAAAGTAATAGAAAGAAGTAACTAAGGATTTTATAAATATTATTAAGGTTAGTATATAATAGTCCCTAGTAATAATTATACTTATTATTCTCTAGGATCTTAATAGTATATTTAATATAAATTATTAGTAATATATAATAATAATAACTCTTATAGAAATTAAATATTATCTTAATAACCCTCTATTACTATCTATTCTTAGAAAGGACCTCCTTAGCTATTAAAAAGACCTAAAAGATTATTATCTAATTATTATAAAAATAGTTAAGGATATACTTTCTATTTTTCTAACTAGTATCCTAGTAGAGGGGGTATTTAATCTAGGTTATAATATATATTATTATTAATAAGTAAAGATATATAATACTATAATTAAAAAGGTAATAATACTAAAGTATACTTTTTTATATCTTAAAGATATTAGCTTAATAAGTAAGTATTCTCTTAATAAGTTTAAAGATATCTTACCTTAGGAGATAGAGAAGTATTATATATCTATTATAATAGAAATTACCTTTACTCTAAGTCTATAATTTAATAAGATAATAAAGGAGAAAGTTATACCTATAAATATTCTTATAATTATTATTAGTTAATTATCTATATAGGTAAAAGATAGATATAGATAATAGAATAAAGTTTTTCTTTCTTAATTATTACTTTTAATTATTACTTCTATTATTTACTAGATATAAGTAAGATTATAATAGTATAGTATACTTATAACTTATATAATACCTTACTCTATAGAGACTAGTATAGGGATTCTTATTTTTTAATAAGAGTCTTATTAGACTTTCTTAATAGAATAAGAATTTCTAATTATAATATAAAATAGGATGAGATCCTTATTATATTAGATAAATTTAATAAGACTCCCTTCCTATTTATTTTTAATAAGAAGGGAATTCCTAGTAATAGGGAAAATAGAAAGGGAAGAAGATTCCCTTCCTATCCCTAATCTTTAGAGACTCCTATAGAATAAAGATTTTAGGATGGGATTCCTATACCTAAGCCTAAAATAGGAGGGAACCCAGAGTGGGATTTCCCATTCCCTTCCCTTCCCTTCCCAACAGCCAGCCTAATAAGATGGCTGTAACTACTAAATAATAGTATTAATAGCTTATATATCTAGGAGATAAGGCTGTATAGTACCTAGAGGAGGCTATAATAGGTGCTAAAGTATTAAGCTATAAGAAAGTAATCTATAAGATATATAGATTAGTAAAGGCTGTAAAGCAGATATCTTAGACCCCTAGGAAGAGGTCTATAGAGCTATTTAAAAGTATTTATTTTAATTTAATTTTATTACTAATTACCTATAATAGAGATTGATGGGTAATATATTTTATTTATGAATTAACTAGATAGTATATAATCTATACTTATCTAGATAAAGATTAGCTTAATAGCCTTATAAAGTAATTTATCTAATAGGTTAAGATGTAATTTAGTTTTATACTAAAAAAGATATTTTCTAACTAGGAGCTAATACTTAGAAATAAATATATCTATACTATAAGATTAAAAGGCACTAAGATCTACTATTTAATATATTATATTAATAAGTAGAAGGGCCTAATTAAATACTCTAATAAGATAATTATTAAAATAACCTATAGTATATATATTAGTATAAGATTACTAGAGAAGCTATAGCTATATATATTTAATACTACTATTTATTTATAAAATTAACATCTATATAGAGAGGTAGTAGAGGAGAATAGTTAGATAAGATAGATCTAGATCACACTATATAAGAAGCTTTATAGTAAGAAGCTATTATTAGTGAATCTATATATCTATAGATGTAGAGCTTACATTAGGCACTATAAGATCCTAAGGTTAAAGAAGCTGGATCTATACACCTAGGTAGGCTATCTTATTAGCTACACAGTATCTAATATATAGAAGATATAAAATCTAGTAACTAGAATAATTACTAATAAGTAAGATATGATATTTAATAAAGATATTATATTTAATCTAGATCAGCCATTCCATGCTAAAGCAATCAAAATATTAGATCTTCTAGAGTTGCCTATTAAAATTAATAATGTGCTAGATATTAATAATCTATCTAGCTTAGTAGGAAGTATAGATAATGAGTTAGATAAGGTTAAAGCTTAGGGGGTAAATATAGTAATTAATAAAGTAAGTAAGGCTATAAGTAATGATATTATACCTAATAGAGAAGGTAGTCAGACAGCAGAATCACCTAAAGTAAATCCTAAAGTAAATCTTAAAGTAAAAGTAAATATTATACCTCTGACCCCTAATGCTACCCTAGGAAGATCTATCTAGAGAGATGAACCTATTAAATCTATTAAGTAAAATAATAATTTAGTAGCAAGCTAGTAAAATACTAGAATCCCTAGAGGCTAGATTAATAGCCTATAGAGAGAGCAGCTAATATAACTAGATTTAATGACTCTAAGATCCCTGATAAGAATTAATAATTTACTAGAGCCTAAGACACCTATATAGCTTATAGATACACTACCTAAGTCCCTAGATTAATTAGAGGTAGAAGATTCACCTTTAAAATAACTATTTAAGGAAGTTAATAGACTAAGTATTAAGCTAGATAATATTAATAATATCCTATGGAAGCTAAAGCATAGTATAAGTACTAATCTTTTACTAGATAATATTATTAAAGGAAAATAGGAATATTAAGTACTAAAAGCCTATAGATTTATAGCTACTTAGATAGACAGCCTATAGTAATTCTATTTAGTATTTATAGTATTTAGAAATAGCTTAAAAGATATAGTAATAAAGAAGTAACTTTATTAAGATAAAATACCCCCTATATCTAATAGCTAGAGGGAGATATAGAAGTACCTATTAAAGGAACTCTTTAAAGCTACTATAGAGTTAGAATATAATATATTATTAGCTTAAGGGACTTTCTAGAAGGTTAGAATACCTAGAGATAAGTAGATTATTCTATTATAATAGGTTTTCACCTATAAATTTAATTAAGAAGGCTATCTAATTAAGTGTCATATGCTGAACCTCTGGCAAGCCACCAGCATAGGCTAGTGCTTTACTTAGATAATAGTTTTACTAAATACTGTGCACACCAAGTAGAATAAGAGTAAATAAATAGCTTAAGAGAAGGTAAGTAGTTTATTCTAATTATAATAATATATATATTTTCCTTAGTAAATCTATACTCTCTAAAAATATATAATTATAGTAGTAACTTATAGCCTAGTTAATAATACTATACTAGCTAGGAATCTTATTAAGTAATTAACCTCTAGCCTATTTATAGTTTAAACTACTTTTACTATAATTATTAGTTATAATTACTAGATAGTATACTAATTAATAAAATAGTATTATAGAACCTAATAGGTTAATAGAGCCTTACCTAACTACTAACTTAGAGATAGCTTTAGGTAATATAACTCCTTTACTAATAGGAAGCCCCTTTAGTAATACTCCCTCTATAGCCTAAAGTATTAGTAAATTAGGTACTATAGACTAGAATATATTAAACTTAATATAAAGTAGTAATAGGAACCCTATATATAATTAAAATAATAAGAACCTACTACTATCTAATATCTATAACCTACTAATAGTAGTACTTAACTAGGCCTTACTTATATAGCTTATATAAAGTCTATAAATTATATTAGTCTAATATAAAGAAGAACCTAAAGGGCTTAAACTTACTAACCTAGTTATCTAGGATAGTAAAGAAGCCTATACTAGTTTAAAACTAAAGATATTTCTATAAGACTTTACTAATTATTTTATAGTAAAATACTAGGTATTTAATAATAATATAAAGAAGATCTTATATACCACCTTATAGCTAGGTATAGAGGTTAAGAATACTTAGAGGGATAGATATCCTAAAGATTATAAATCTAGCTATATAAAATTTAAGGCATTCTTATAAGACTATATTAAGCTATATAAGGATTATTAGTAAACTACTATCTACTAACTTCTATAGCTAGAATATAAGAAGTTAGTTTAAGCCTTTTTTATAGATATCTAAGAGCTATAGAATATTATTAACCCTTACCTAGATATAGAGTAGTTCTAGGTCTGAATTATAGTTAAAAAGATGAAAATAGACCTAAAGATAGAGGTCTAGTATACCCCTAACTATAACTAATCTTTAGAGTATCTTAAACAGCTTACTACTTAATAAGAAAAGATTTATTAACTAAAAAAGTATAATATAACTTAGCTAACTACCTACTAAAAGGAGGGTAACTACTACCCTTAATAAGAGAAGTTAAATAGACTAGTTAAGCAGAAGTACTAAGATAATAACTTAATAGGCTTAGTAAGCCTAACCTACTTAAATAAATTATAAGGATAATAGAATAATTAATATACTAGGAAAAAGCTAGATATATATTATAAACTACCTAGCTAGAAAGAGCAGCTTTTAAAGGAGGGATACTATTTTATCTATAAGAAGAAGGGATACCTTATAGTAAAATACCCTAAAAAGAGGGACTAGGGGATAATACCTACCCCTAAGAAAGCCCCTATAATATAATAGGAATTTAAGCCCTAGGAGATTAATATCTTATAGTATACTAAAGGACTACTAGTACCTCCTATACTAGCTAATATTAAGGTAAAAATCAAGGGGATAAAGGTATCTGCTAAGGTACTTATAGATTCTAGGGCTAGACCTAACTATACCTTATATTAATTCATAATACAGAATGACTATTAATTTAACTAAGATATAATATTACCCCCTATAGAGCTTACTAATAGAATAAAGGTAAAGATCTATAGTAAGCCTCTCCTAGAGGTAATATGTAAGGATTCGGAACATCCTTTGTTCTTTATATATAGACTCTATAAAGATGAGCCTAAGGGCTTACTCTGTGAAGTAGTCACATGACAGAGCATGTGACCCACAGAATATTTACCCTTTATGGGAGCTGACCCCTTGGAGGTTAGTAATAATCTATATTATTAAGGTAGAGATACATTCTTATAGCTATTATTCCTTTATACTAGTTTATAAACCCATATTATGGATCCTAGATCCTTATATTTTATTACTTAAAACCTAGAGCTAGTCTATTAGAATAAATAGCACTAAAGAAATTAGTAGCTAGTTAGGCCTTATAGGGAACCTCTATCTATAAGATAGTAGATAGTAAGGAAATAGTATAAGGAAGTATTCACCCTATTATAGAGGAGAAGGAAGTTATTATAGTAGAAGTAGAGGATAATCTACTTATAGATAATAGAGAAATAGGAGAGCCTATAACTAAAGTCTCTAAGATAAAGAAGACTGCCTATAAGCTTAAGATTCTAAAGGAACTTTAAGATCTATATAAATAGCTAGGGATTATCCCTCCTTATAAATACCTATAAAGTAATTCTAGATTACCTCCTATAAAGAAGTTAGATATTTAAATCTAACTACTACTAGAATCTAAGTAGTACTTAACTAAGGATTATATAATATATTATACCTTTATTACTAGCTAGGAATCCACCATGGATGCTAATAACTAGGGTAAGGTAACCTATATAAGGGTTATAGTAGCCTATCTAGACTATATTCTCTCTGATCTTTAGTAAAATACTATATTAGAGATATACCATGAATAGGGCTAGGAAGGTTTCTATTAATTCCTTAAATTATAATTAGGTAACCCTAAGAATTACTAGTAAGATATATAATTATAAATAATCTATATAAAGCCTTATAATAGTAAGGTAGAATATATCTTCTAGTAATACTAGTATAAATAATATATAGAGATAGGGGAGGATGTAAAGAAGCTTAGTAAGATATAGCTATATCTCTTCTTTAAGTCCTTCCCTAGATCCTTTAAATAGAAGATCTATAAACTTACTAAATTCCTTAAGACTAAGGAAGAACTAGTCTCTCTTATTATAAGGCTTTATCTAAATATTAAGTATAATACTTATAAGGATCCCTTATAAAGGAATTATAGAGGCTACTAAGGCCTAGGGGGTCTAGTAAGATCTACCTTCCTAAAAAGAAAGGAAAAGACTAGGACTACCCCTACCACAGGGTCTATAGATACTAAGAAGAAGGACTTTAAGAAGTTTAAACTATAAGATAGAAGATACTATAACTATAGGAAGCTAGAGTATCTTATAAAAGAATACTATAGCCTAAAGACTAACTTTATAAAGATAACTTAACTAGTTATATTAATTACTATAAAGAGGAAGAGGGGTAAGCCTCTTCTCTTATACCTAAGTCTACTTCTCTAGGCTTAGCTAGATTATAGTAAAGAGCTACTAGTACTCCTTATACTAGTAGATAGTAGGAGCTAAATTAATATTATCCCTATAATCCTTATAAAGAAGGCTAATTAGAAGCTACTCCCCTACTAAGTCTTTATAAAGATATTAACTAAGTAAGAAGTTAGGAATAAGAGTATAGTAGAAATAGAGATTATTTTTATAAATAATAAGGGTAAGGAATATTATTTTTATAAACTTATAGTAGCCTCCCTAGATATTAGTTATATTATACTAAGGATGCTATAGCTAATAAGATATAACCCTATAATACTATAGGAGTAGGGAAAGGTCATCTTCTATAAGGGTATACCTATTAAGATTAGTATAGTTACTATAGAAGAGTTTATAGAGGAGATAGATATATTAGTAGTAATAGTTAACCTATATCTAGATAATAGAATAACTCTATAAGATATAAGGGGGAGCTCTCTGCCTAAGTAGCTAGAGGATTATATAGATATTTTCTTAGAGGAGAAGGCTATAGAGTTACCTCTATACTAAGAGGATATAGATCTAGAGATAGAACTAGAAGGGGGGAAGTATCCCCTATTTAGCCCTATCTATAATTATTTACCTACAGAACTTATAGTACTTTATAAGTACTTAATAACTATATTTATAAAGAGGTAGATTAGGGAATTAAAATTATCTATAGGTGCTTCTATCCTATTTATAAAAAAGAAGGATAGTAGCTTATAGATCTATATAGACTACTATAAACTAAATATAATTACTTATAAGAATTACTACCTACTTCCCCTAATCTAAGAGATAATTAACTAACTTATAAAAGGGTATATCTACACCTAGTTAGACCTTTATAACACCTACTACTAAATATAGATTACCTATAGCTATGAATAGAAAACAGCCTTTTAAATAAAATATAAGCTATTTAAGTACTTAGTAGTCCTTTTTAGGCTAACTAATATACCTATAATATTCTAGGCCTTTATAAACTAGCTATTCTGTGACTACCTAGATCAGTTCTTAGTTATCTATTTAGATAATATTATAATTTTCTCTAAGGATGAGAAGGATTATATTAAATATATTTATATAGTGCTAGAGAGGCTCTGTAAGGTAGGCCTCTATATAAAGATAAGTAAATATATATTTATAATAAAGAAGATTAACTTCTTAGGATATATTATTACCCTAAATAGCATGGAAATAGAGCCTTTATAAGTAGATATAATCCTAAGCTAGCTAGTGCTAGAGTTTATAAGAGAGGTCTTAGTATTCCTAGGCTTTATAAACTAGTATTATAGGTTTATAGAGAGGTATTTATAGATATTAGTACTCCTAATAGACCTATTATAGAAGCCTAAGCTAGGGGAGGTCTTATAAAAGTTAGGGCCTAACTTTCTACTAGAACTAGCCCTCTAGGCTTTCTAGAAGCTAAAGAAGAAGTTTATAAAGTATATTATAATAGTATACTTCCTAGAAACTCTATATTTATAACTAGAGACTAATTTATTAGGGAAGGTACTCTATAGAATACTCTTATAGTTATATACTAATAATTAGTAGTAGCTAGTAGCCTTCTACTCTTAGAAGCTACTACCTATAGAGAGAAATTATAATATTTATAACTAAGAACTCCTTATAATAGTGGAATCCTTTAGGGAATAATAATACTATTTAGAGGATACTTATAAAGTAGTTAAAGTTATTACTAATTATAATATATTATAGTACTTTATAATAACTAAAGAGTTATTATAAAGATAGGTTAGGTAGTTATAACTCCTTATATTATTTAACTTTAAGATAGTCTATTATAAAGGGAAGAAGAACCCTATAAATACACCCTCTTAGAGGGTAGACTATATTAGAGAAGCCTATAAAGAGGATAAAAAAGGCCTTAGTAAGAGAGATCTATTAATTCTATAGAGATAGCTAGTGCTTATAAGAGTAGCTAATAAGGTAGTAGGAACTACTACAGAGTATAGAGATACCTTATAAATAGTAGTAGATACTACAGGGTATAGAGATACCTAGGGCTATAGATTAGCCTAAATACCTAAAAAGGTAGCCTAGAGACTAGTTATAAGAGAGACTAAGATATAAGTTCCTATATTAGTACCTAGAGAGGTATCTATAAAGATAGTTATAAAGATAACTATAGAGCAGAAAGTAGAGTATACTTATATTATTATTATATATAATATAGAGGCAGTCCCTAAGGCTCTGGCCTAGGGGGAGGCTATCTATAAAGGATGTGCTATAGAGGGTCTATACTATAGGGACCCCTCTATAGAGATTAAGGCTATAGTACTAAGAATCCTCTATAAAGATAAGTTTACTAAGAATATCCTTAAGGATCTAGGTAACCCTATAAAGTTCTACCTATAGAACTAGTATATAAGGGATAAGCTTAGCTAGTAGAAGCTCTAAAGGAACCTTCTTTATTATAAGAAGTATCTCTATATCCTAGATAACTATAATCTAAAATTAGGGATCCTTATAAAGCTATATAATAACCCCTTTATAGGGTACTTTATAGAGGCTAGGATATTAGAGCTAGTAAGTAGGAGGTTCTAGTAGCTAGATCTTAAAATATTTATTTATAAATACTATTAAGCCTGTAGTATATATTAGGGCTTATAAAGGATTTATAGTAGGTAGTAAGGTCTCCTAGAGCCCCTGCCTATACCTATAGGAATCTAGGTCTAGATTATAATAGATTTTATTACAGATCTACCTATAAGTAAATTATTAGCTAGCTACTTATAAGATATATTTAATACTATTCTAGTTATTATAGATTAATTTAGTAAGATATTATACTTTATTCCTATTTAGAAAACTATTTATAGTAAAGATTTAGCCTTACTACTTTTTTATAAGGTCTTCTAACTTTATAGTATCCCTGAGAAGATTATTTCTAACTAGGGTTTAGTCTTTATAAAAGGGTTCTAGGTAGAGATAATATACTTTCTCCTAATTTATAGAGGGCTAAGCATAGCCTACTACCCCTAGACTAATAGTTAGACTAAATATCTTAATAGTATATTAGAGTAGTATCTATAAGTATATATTAACTTTAGGTAAGAAGATTAGGTTAACTATCTTCTACTTATAGAGTTTATATATAATAATACTTACCAGGCTTTAATCTAGAATACCCCCTTCTACATAGTTATAGGAGTTAACCCTTATATAATTAGGCTAGATATATATAAGGGCCTAGTAAGGGGGGCTATAGAGGAGGTTAAATAGTGCCTTAAGGATATCTAAATAATCTAAAAGAAGGCTATAGAGTTATTATAGAAGGCTTAAGCCTACTAGAAGGAATACTATAATTAGAAGAGGATTATAAAAGTATTCTAGGTAGGATAGATAGTCTAGATCTTAATAAAGAATATATTATAGATTAGACTAAGTATAAAACTAAACTAGTTAAACACTAGCCTAGTTAGAATTATTAAGTAGATTAGTAAGGTAGCCTACTATATAAACCTCCCTATAGGTCTTAAAGTATATAATATCTTCTATATATCTATACTCTATAAGCATAAGGAAATAGAGGGAGTGGACTCCTAGGAGAGATTTCCTATTTATAATATTATAGAGGCTAAATATAAATACTATCTAGAGGTAATTCTAGAATTATAAAGATAAGATTATATTATAGAGTACTATATATAATAGAAGGGCTATAGCCTAGAAGATAATACCTAGGAGCCTATAGTAAACTTATACTATCTAGATATCTATAAGGACTATATAAATACCCTTATAGAGGGGAGGAAAAAGATTTATTTAATAAAATAAAGAAGAAAGAACTAAAAACTCTTTATAATATAAGCTTACTCTCTACCTCTATAATCTTAGGTATTATATAACCTCTACCACTAGGATATAAGTAGTAACTTATAGAGGGTAATAAGCTAGGCTACTATAGAGGGTCCTACTACTTAAATAAGTAGTAGTATCCTCTATAGTAAAGATAGTTATTATACTTACTACCTAACCTACTAGAGATATAGATAGGGAATAGGGTAGTATTATTATTCTATCTATACTTACTATACTCCTTACCTATAGGAGGCTATGCCCTAACTCTAGTTATAAGAATAGCCTTATAGAGCTAGGTATATATAGCTAACTATCTAGGACTACTATAGCTAGCCTACTAGACTAAGTAGAGTATAGGCCTTATAACTTATATATACTTATAATAGGATAGGGGTTATACCCCTATCTAGGGGGGGAGCCTAGAGACTACTACAGGGTTTATATATAAGTATATAAGGAACTAAGTATCTAGGGGTAACTCTACCATCTAGGCAGACTCTTAGATAGTAGTATTACCTATAGTAGGTGGCTAAGCATCCTACTAAGCCCTAGGAGTGCCTATAGGAGGTAGAGGTAGCCTAATAGTAAGGTTTCCCTAAAGAAGTATTAGCTAAAAGTCTCTTATAGAGTAGGAAGAAGCATAACTTACTACTATAATAAGAGCTAACTAGATATTTATTATAGTCTAGAGAGGACTATTATAGTAGTATATAGAGTATGTAGGTAGTAGGATAGAGCTAGGACTAGGAGGAGTACTAGTAGTAGGTAGTATAGTAGATGTAGGTAGAGGTAGTACCACTACTACTACTAGAGTAGGGGGGACTAGGGGGATAGCTGGCATGGGTGCGGCAGGCATGGTAGTAGTAATAGATATAGGGGTAGTAGTATTAGTAGAGGTAGGGGCAGCTTATTATAAAGGGTTAGTACTACTTATATAAGGTAAACTTATAGAGTTATAGAATACTAAGAAAACTTAAGGAAAGGGGATACTTATATTATAGTCTAGAGATAGAGACTAAGAGATCTTATAGCTAATAAAACTCTTATAAAAGGATATTTTATTTAATAAAAAAGTTTTTTTCATAGGGGGGGGAGGTGAAATTCTATTTAGTCTTTATAAATAGGTTAATATAAATTTATAAAAACATACTTATAAATACTAGAGAAAGTAAAATAAAGGAAAAATATTAAATTTATAATATATAATTAAAGAAACTAGAACTAGACTCTATAAATAATAACTAATATATATAATAATATAAGTATATATAAAGCCTAGGCTTATAGGAGCCTAAAACTTATAGAGATACTTATAGAAGAAAAACTTTATAAAACTAAAGAAAAGAAGAAGAAATTTTTTATAAGAGATAGAGAGGGCAGGGCCCTATATAACTTTTAAAATTATTAATATAGTATCTATATCTACCTATAATTCTTTAAAAATAGTAAATATCTAAAGATAAATATATTTTAAAAAGGACCCTATGAACTATATCCTTTTATAAGAGTAGATAGAAATAAAAGATATCCTATAAGCTTTTAGAAGAGTAAATAGGAGTAAAAGAGACCCTATAAGTTATAGCTTAGTAGATCTTTTCCTTATCTCTAGTTTTCCTACTATAAAAGGGGGTTTTTATAGATTCTAGGGTTTTTACTAGTACTTACTATCATAAAGGCAGGCCTTAGGGACTAAGGCCTGTAAGGGGGGGGGGTAGTTATAAGGATTTAGAACATCCTTTATTCTTTATATATAGACTTTATGAAGATAAGCCTAAGGGCTTACTCTATGAAGTAGTCATATAATAGAGCATGTAACCTACAGAATATTTACCCTTTATGGGAGCTGACCCCTTGGAGGTCAGTGATAATCTATATTATTAAGGCAGAGATATATTCTTACAGCTATTATTCCTTCACACTAGTTCATAAACCCATATTGCGGATCCCGGATCCTTATATAATAATAATAGATTAAGAAGTAATAAGTTAAATATATTAGATTCTCTTTAAGATAACTAATATTATAAGATATAACCTAGTACTAGGATGCAGCTGGCTCTAATATATAGATCCTAATATTAACTAGAGGTTAAGCTACTAGCATTACTATAGTACCCTACTAGAGATTAATATACTAGAGCCTAAGGAATTTATCTAAAAGTATAAGAATTAAGATACCTACCTTCTTATAATTAAGGAAGTTCATCCTAAGGTAATTAATCCTGTAATACCACCTTAATATTAAGAATATATAAAGGTATTCTTAGAGAAGGAGGCTAGTATTTTACTATTAGACTATACTACCTATACTATATAGCTTATTAATAGGAAAACACTACTATATAGACTACTATACCTAATATCCTAAATAAAACTAGAGGCCCTGTATAAATATCTTAATAAAATACTAAAGAAAGGGTAGATCTAGGAATCTTTAGGGCCTATAGTAGCCCTAATCCTCTTTA